>ML403706.1:0-109784 GCA_005239525.1 Nicotiana knightiana | reverse complement strand
TGTCATTTTTAGACACATTATAATTACGCCACATGAAATGCACCCGTAATTACAACATGTGATTTTTATTATAATTTGAAGTTGAAGACGGGGACATGAGTTGTCGCTCCCGAGTGTTGGTTAGGGTAGCTCTGGTATAATATTTGATTTTTTACCAAAATTTCGAACTAAAGGTATTCATTCTACCTAGAAGATCTCCTAAAACGATATTCATTGCTCTAAGAGAACATCTTATGGGCTATGGCCTCATCTAGCCCCGTTTTATCACATTAGGCCATCCTAAGTCAGCTCTCCTTGTAATAGGACTACTAGTTCTGAAAAGAATTTGTTTTTAGCCAACAATGGCAAATGTGGGAATCAGAACGTCCCTTGTTCGTTCAGATATATACACTTATGAAATTCAGATATCTAAATATGTTACTTGTTAATTCTGATACGAATGGGCAAGATGAAATCACTCTACTTCTTCCAGAATTTTATGATTTCTAACAAAGATCATACCACAGGCGGTTTTATTAATTTTGAAACAGTAATCCTTACCAATTCTAAACAACCTAATCTCATGCATCTAAAGTATTAAAGTTCACGCATATGTATACATTGATTTTTTGCAAATTTATGAGACACAAGATAAACTGAAGATAATCTACTGATTCTATTCATGTTGAAACTCTACTGAATTTGAAATAACCATTTTTCCCAAAATCCAAACGGGGTGTTTATACAGATTTTACATACGTTCTTTTGTCTAATATCATTGCAGAACAGACAAAAATGTAAACTCGAAATTTTAGGAACATGAATAAAAGTGAAATTAAGCGCACAGTCCAGTCTTAAATTACATTACAATGAAAGCTAAAGAAATACAGGGGGATTATAACTTGACTGCCGCTATACATTTTCCAGAATGAAAGAAACTAAAAATAAGATTCTAACTAATTTGCTGACTCGAAACTCCCTTGAGGCCTTACGTTCGAGCCTTCTCTTTGTAATCTGTAGAACACCCCAATATAATTTAGGTGTTGTGCAACTACCAAAACCAAACTGCCCATGAAGAGGTCAGTTTTAATCCTGATATTGCGTGTGTTTAAACCACACTATCTGACATAATTATTTATGCGCTTTCTCAGTGAATATGATCATAAAAGGATCAACTCAACTCCGGAATGTCATTTTCATACTTTGGACCTTTATTCCATATTAATTCCTTGACATGGTTATGTAGGCATTTTAAGAGGATAAATCTGATCATAATAAAGGATTCAGATTCTTTCCTCTAAGGAGCCTTTGATTATCCACTTTATATCCGTAAAGGGTAATTTTCAGCACCTTAGGCTACTGTTTAGGCACTACCTAGGGGTGAATTTGACTATTAAAGTGTCAAATCAATCTACCCAAATGCTAAAACTAACATAAATCTAAACTCTATAGGAACTTTGCTTATCTAGGCATTTTTAGAGGATGAATCTGACCATCCAAGGCTCAGATTTTCACTCTAATGGCCTTCTCAACTACATACTTTATACCCCTTTTGACGGGTAAACTTCAGCCAACATACTAACATTTGTGCACTTATCATGGGGTGAGTTTGATTATCAACAAATCAAATTCATCTACCCTAGCGCTGATGCTAACATAATTTCAGACAATACAGGGACTTTGATAATTTAGGCATTTTTAGAGAATGAATCTGGACATTTAAAGAGTCCAGATTCCTTATTCCAAAGCCCTTTTTGATCACCTATTTTATACCCTTAAGAGGGTGACTTTCAGCAACTAAACTATTGTTTAAGCACCTGATATGGGGTGAATTTGACCATTATAGAGGGTCAAATTCATCTACCCTAGTGCTGTTTCATAACAGTATCTAGATATCTAAAACCTGGAATAAACCAGTATTTCAGCATCTTTGTAGGATGAACTTAACCATGAGAGGTTAAGTTCATTACCCTTTGATGCTATTTTCCAACATAAACATTGATTGCACAGACATATAACAGGAAGTTTTAAGATGAAACAGACTTATGTAAAATTCAGAGATTAGAATCTAAACAAACATAATGTGTTACTTCATATATATGCACATAAGTTTATACAGAAATAAGTCTAAGCAAATAAAAATGCAAATTCATGGGGAAAAGACAACTAATTTCAGATCTTCATATTTCATATATAAAGAAAAACTCAGTTTTACATACCTTTAAGAGTAAGATAACAACAAAAAGTCCTGACCAAATAAAGGTCAGGCAGATGGAAATCAGCAAAAAAAAAGGAAGAGAAACCCAGCAGCAACAAACAGCAACCACGAACAACACGAAAATCACAGCAAAGAAATCCAGGAAAAGATGATTTTTTGAATACCAAATGATTGAACCAAGACAGCAAACAAAACCAAGTCCTTTAGAAAAGAAAACCACAGCTATAACACAACATAAGTTCAGATTGTTTCCCCTCCTACTGCAAATCCTTTTGTTTCTGTTTTTTCAGGTCTTTTAGTAGTCAAAGTTTGTGTTTTCCAGTCCAAAAAGTTCAAAGAAGGGTCTGAAAAATCCTCCTGTAGTGGTAAAGAGTGTGTGTATATATAGGGACAGTTGGGAGAGGATATGCTCAGCATATTCCCTATCCTAAATGAGCTGAAAAGGGTACAGGTACAACTGCCAACCCTATCATTTTGGGACAGCTGTACCTTCCAGACCATTCCAGCCCTTGGAATTACCCTTCTATTCCTAAGTATCTGATTTCCTAATGTTTATCTAATCTAGAAGGTTCTTTTTGGGTGACAACTAATTGTTCTTAACTAAGGTTGAGTCAATTAAATGAAGATTAGTTAATTAAATGCCTAGAGTTGGCTTTCATACTACTTATCTATGTTTAAGTTATTTAATCATCAGTTTAATTAAACTCAATGGAGGTTAGTCAACTAAGTTCTCTTAACTTAGGTTAATGAATCTGTTTCAGTCCATTAACCTTAAATTAATTGTCTTAAACAGATTTTATTTTCAGTTAAATACTTAAGAAGCTACCTAAATTAATTTCTAGATTGAAGAAGTTGGAATCATTTAAATGTGAGACTAAGTGAATCAATTATTCTTAAGCTTAGTTAACTCAAATGCACAATTGAACCTAACTAGTTGTCTTAGATCAAATGAAAATAATTAAGTTGTTTAGACTTGATTAATTAGGGTGCTTAATCTCTACTGATTTTGGACCTGTTTTGAGATTGAGGTTAACTAGTGTTGGTTAATTCTAACTTAGTAAATTATACTTAACCTTTAATAAGATTAGGAGTCTAGTCTCTTTTTAGGAAGTTGGGTTAGACCATTTGCTTAATTAGTTAATTAGGTTCTTAGAGTTGGTTTCCAACCATACTTATTAGTTACCTGGGTTTAAGTTAATTTCATTACTAGGTGTTAATTCTAGTTTAATAGCTTGTTAATTGATTTAAGTCGATGAGTTTAATTCCTTAAACTTAGGTTAACTGATTTACTTGAGCTAATTCAACTCGACTACTTTGACTAAAATTAAAGACTTAGCTAGTTATTAAACCTAGGTATTTTTTTTTAGAAATTTTGTCACCTTGATTGATTCATGACCGTTCACTGGTTCAGAATCAAGTACTAACCTAATTAGTCGACAATCAATCGATTAACCTAATCTAACCTATTCAAGTAAGCAGGGGAGCAAATAATCGAAAAGGGGGCCATATCACTTGGGGACAAACAGTAAGCAAACAATCTGAATAACCTGAATATGAATCAATTAAACGAACTATTTGTAATTAACTTCTAATAGAGAAATAGGCAAAAAAATCTAATTAATTAATGATTAACAGAAAATCTTAAAACCTAAACATGGATGCTACCTAATCAACGCATGCAAATTCAGAAGAAACAGAAAAAGTTAAAAGAAGATATTAACAGATTGAGCATAAAAACATGAATGAAAACAGTGATTAGCATGATTTTTGTATAGAAACAATAAAGAGAAAAGGAGATACGCGTTAAAACTACTTGGCCTAGGAAAATTGAAGGTCGCCGAACCTTGCCGGATTCCAACGGGGTTTGAAAATAACTTCAACCCACATGAATCAATAGCCCTCAACGAGAGATATCGATCCATGTAGGTAGAAGCTATCGCAGGTTTCTGAGTCAGTCAGCATGGGTGAATTAGGGTTTATGGATTCTTAGATCTAAGATTTGGGTTTTCTGGGGTCGTTTTTGAAGAAACTAATAACAGGACGGGGTTGAGGGGAGAATGAGGATTGTCTGGTGAAGTTTTGGTGGTGATTGGAGAAGGTCCGGTGGCCGGACGGCAGTGGGATTCTGGGGCGGCTAGGGTTTAGGTTTAGAGAGATGAGAGAGACAGACTGACAGGGGGGTGTGAGGCTTTGGTGAAATGAGGGGGTGGGGTGTGGTTTGGACATATTTATAGTTTAGGGATCGGATACTTCTCAGCCGTTGGATCTGGAAAGACCAACGGCTGAGATTGACACCTATTAAACGGTGTCGTTTGGACTAAGTGGTAAAGGCCGGGTTGAGGGATTTATTGGGCTGGGTAGGTTGAGTGTATAGGGATTGGGCCTGGGTATTTCTTGGCCCAGGTCCGATTTTTGACTTCTTTGACTAATTAAACTAATTAATCTAATTAAGTTATAATCTAATTTAATCCAAAAAATATAGTAACTAATTTAGACCTTACTTTTCATCTATTTACAGATTAATCAAGAATAAAATGACCAATTTTATATTCCTAATTAACCTATAATTTAATGAATAAAAATGATTAGTTTTAGCAATTAGTTATGAAAACAACATTACATTAAATAACCATCACTCGTCTATTATTCAGTTAATTATAACTTTATAATTCTTTGATAATAGTGATGCCATTTTGAACAAATTTTAAAAAGATGGATTATGTATATGCCAAAAAATACAAATCTTTCACAATTAATCACTGAAAATCAACAAAATCTATGAAGTTAATTTATTTATCGAATTTTGTAGGGGCATTTAGTAGGTGAAAAATCACATGCTCACAATCGTAATCACGATTAGGTGAGGAATTAGACGAAGAAGTTGGTGGTGGTGAAGACATTTTTATATATTGTTAGGAGGAAAGGACGAGTTGTAAGTTTTGGGTTGTGTAGTATGAGTTGAACTTGGTTTGAAGGTAGCTTTATGAAGAGAGGAGTAATGATTGCCTTTTATAAGATATGGCTATTAATATTACAACTAGTAAAAAATTTATTCAAGTGGAAGTCTAATAGTTGTAGGAGTGTCATTGATTTGACGGTTGAGAGTTCCCTATTTCTAGGCTAATCAAGTATTGATGTGATCCTTGGAACGGGTTCATTTATGGATTAGTACAAAGACTTAGGAATGAACCAAATATAGATAGAATCCTGCTCATGTGTGACTGTAATTGAATTAATATATGGAGAAGAGTACGTACCTTGTCAGTCAAATGAATCAGCATAGATGAACCAAGAGGGTGAGAACTCTGATATATGTGTGGCTTAAGTACCAGTTGTTCATTCCTATATGATTCCATGGTGTCTTGTTGCTGTAGAGCAGGATCAGGGCCAGTTGCATATGTTGAATTCCCCCTGTCATGATGTTTGGGGTAGTTGAACCTGGTCCATCACCTGTTCCACCTTCCATGCTTGCTTCAATGTGATCACTGCTTCTTACCAGGCCAAGCTCCTTATCTGCAGGTTCCTGTCTCTAAGCAAGAATGTTAGTTTCATCAAAGACAACATGTATACTTTCTTCTACACACATAGTTCTTTTATTATACACTTTATAAGATTTAGTATGTGATGAATATCCCAAGAATACTCCTTCATCACTTCTAGGGTCAAATTTTCCTAGGAAATATTTGTCATTATTATGTACAAAACACTTGCATTCAAAATCCCTAAAGTGGGATATGGTGGGCTTTCTCCCTTTAAGTAATACATAGGGAGTTTTCTCTACTAGAGGTCTGGTCATGCATCTATTGATTATGTAATAAACACTATTTATTGCTTCAGCCCAGAAGTTGTGAGGTAGTTTGCTAGATAGGAGAATGGTTCTTGCTATGTCTTCAAGAGTTATGTTTTTCCTTTCAACAACCCTATTTTGCTATGGGGTTCTAGGAGAAGAAAAGTTATGATTAACACCATGTTCATCATAGAACTCAGCAAACTTAGCATTTTCAAATTCAGTACCATGGTCAGATCTTATTGATGCCAGTTGATGTCCTAATTTATTTTAAGTTTTCTTGACAAATGAGGTGAACATATCAAATGTTTCATCCTTAGATGCCAGGAATAAGGTCCATCTCTACTCAAAGTTCTCATAGGACCACATAGATCCATATGAACCAGTTCCAACGTCCTGGTGGTACTGACTATTTTCTTACTTTTGAAAGAGGACCTTACCTGCTTCCCCCTGGCACATGCCTCACAAACTTTGTCTTCCTTGAACTTAATGTTAGGAAGTCCTACCACTAAGTCCTTAGAGACTAGTTTGTTAAGCTGAGTTAGACTTGCATGACCAAGTCGTTTGTGCCACAGGAGGGGATCACTGTCTAACACACTTACGCAAGTGAGTTCATTTTCAGACAGTGTGGACAAGACTATGACATAGATGTTATTCGTTCTTTTTCCCTTCAAAACAATCTTGTCAGTAAGCAGGTTAATCATAAAACGTTTTGTGGAAGTAAAAGAAACCAGGTTATCTCTGTCACACAGTTGTGATACACTGATCAGGCTATATTTCAAGCCATCTATTAGATACACATGTTCAATGGATCGCGTATCATCCTTACCTACCTTACCAACCCCAATGATTTTACCTTTCTTTCCGTTTCCAAAGGAGACATTTCCTCCTTTGAGACTTTCAAGTGAAAGGAACTGTTCCATGTTCCCAGTCATATGCTTTGAGCAGCCACTATCCAAATACCAAATCTGGCTGCCTCCTCTCACTTGAACCTACAAAAAGAATCAAAGGTTAGTCTTAAGAAGCCAAACTAGTTTGGGTCCTTTTCTATGAAAGAATGGATGAATAAAAATTTTTCTGGCCCAATTTGGTAGTTTTTCCCTTTTACAAACCTCTCATTTTTTCGACTAGCCTGCTCTTTTGCAGTACACTCATATTTGTAGTGCCCAGTCTTACCACAATGNTCAGAGGATTTATTCCATTTACAAGTTCGATCTAATTCATATTTGACTTTGCCAAGTTCTTCATTAAGAGTTCTTGTTTGTTCGTCCTTGGCATACATCTTATCTTTTAATTTTCCCATGTTTCCTTCTAACATGATATGAGAATAATCAACAACCTTTTTACTTGATCCTATCTTTAGCTTTAGGTTTTCAAATTTTAGTTCTAAATCTCAGTTTCAAGTGGATGAACCTGGTTCAACAAGTCAGTGTTTTTCTTTTCAGATTCACTGACTCTGATTTCCAGGTTCATGCATTTTGCTTTCAGCATTGCACATTCTTTAGATAGTTGATCCTTCTCTTTGGTTGTTTCCTTACAATCATCTATGAAATCAAGTAGCAACTCAAAGAGTTTTTCCTTAGATAGGAACTTTACCTTGTTTTTAAGATGGGAGATACTTACCTCTGGTTCTTCATGTGATTCCTTGTCAGGTTCTCCAATTGCCATGAGCACCTGATCTTCAGTCTCCCCATCTTCTAATTCTTCATCTGAACTTTCCCCCCAAGCAGCAACCATAGCCTTTGTTGTGGTTTTCTTGGGTTGGACCTGTTCCTTCTTCTTGTTCCTTCTCTCATATCTCTCTTTTTTCCATTCTACTTCCCAGTGAGGACAGTTTTTAATGAGATGGTCAGTCTTACCACACTTATAGCATCCTTCGTTGGTTGGTCTTTCTGAAGCTTTTGCTTTATTGTAGTTTCCTCTCTAGAGATGCATTTCTTCCTCATCAGAAAGTTTCTGAATTCTTTGGTGATCATGGCCATCTCATCATCTTCCAGATATGCTCCCTCAGTGATTCTTAGGGCTCGACTCCTCTCCTTCTTTGGACTATCCATCTTCATTGTCTGCCTTCTCAGTTCATAGGAAGTAAGGTTTCCAATTAGCTCATCCAATCTGAGGGTTGTCATATTTTTGGATTCCTGGATAGTAGTGATTTTGCTTTCCCAAGAAATAGGCAAGACCCTTGTTAGGATCTTCTCAACCTTGTCCTCTTCAAGAATGACTCTTCCAAGAGACTTCAGTTCATTAGTCAAGGTTGTGAACCTTGTGTACATCTCTTGGATAGTCTCTCCTTCTTTCATAGTGAAGTTTTCATACTGAGAGTATAGTAGAGTACCTCTTGACCTTTTTACCTGAGGTGTTCCTTCATGGGCTACTTGCAAGGTGTCCCAAATTTCTTTGGCAGTGGTGCATCTTTGGATTCTGTTGTACTCGTCTGGACCTAGTCCACATACTTAGCCACTTTTTGGCCTTTGCATTCTTCTCCCATTTCTTCAGATCCTCAGCTGTGCAATCAGCTCTTGTCTTTGGTATATCTATACCTTCAGCAGTCTTTATCATGGTAGCTGGAGGACCATCAGTGACAATGTCCCAGAGTTCATAGTCTTCTCCAATTAGGTGATCCTTCATCCTATTTTTCCACCATGAGTAGTACTGGCCATTGAAGAGTGGTGGTCTTGTCGTTGATTGACCTTCCCAATTTCCAAGTGGTGCACTCATCTTGATCTTCGGTGTTAGCCTTTCAAGGATAACCCGCTCTGATACCAATTGATGTTTTAGACTTCAATACCACACAAGAAGATAGGTTACTTTGTGTGGTACCCAATTTTCGAGTGTTGTCTCAGTAGAAGAACCTGGTTCTTCTTGGTGTTCCAACTACTACTGTTGCGGAATAATAAAAAGCAGTAAAGTAAAAACACAGAGATTTTTATGTGGAAAACACCTGGCTCAAAAGGTGAAAAAACCACGATGTACTCCTCAGTAGGATTTTCTCAAACTCTTCACTAAAACTCTGAGCCAAACGGACTTACAAAATAAACTCTTTTGTAATCCTAGGACTAACTCTAATCCCTTTGTAGTAACTAGCCCTTAGCTAATTTCTACCTGCATCAAGTTAACTCTAACTTGAACAATACGTACCTCTTACAATTGCTTCTATGAAAGCTGACAGATACTATATTAAAACTCCTATTACAATCAACTAGACTCAATAATCAATCAGATGGAACTGGTTCTTCTAGTTGAATTGTAGCCTTTGGATCGTACAATGATTATGCAAGCAAAATAAATCTAGGAACTTTGCTTTCAGACTTTGATTCACTTCAGCTTTTGTGCGTGTAGAATTCCAGCAGAAATACATCAAGTATTTATAGAGTCAGTTGTTGAGCTTGTCTTCCAATTCTAGTCCAACTCTACCTCGGTGCACATAATTCGTACCAAACTCAACTTCCTTTATTTTATTACTTTCCTTGCTAAATTTGACTTCAATCAACTAATCAGTTTGAAACCTTTTAGCATTAGGAGACAATCTCTTGGTTCATTGATATTTCATATTCAGAAACATTTCTTAAGCATATACGGTTTATGTGCCAGCTATTTAGTTCAAGATGTCTGCTCTGATGGACCTGGTTCAACTGGTCAGCCATTTGTCAAACTTCAAAACTACACAGTGACATGGGTCAACAGCCCTGACCTTGACGCCTCGTTCATCTTTGAGGAGGCTAAGAAGCTTCGCAAGCAGGTAAACTTTGCCTTAACAATTATGCTTAGAGTTTGATTTTTGTCTTCCTGACTACCTTTATTTGTGATAAGGTCGTGGTGCTCTTCAATCAAGCTTTTTCCAAGTCTCGGGCTGAGCATGCCCATTGTGAAGTTGAGCTCAAGAAGCTCATGTTGGAGATAGACGACCTCAAGGCTCTCTACGCCAAAAGAGAGGGGAAAATCAGCGTCCTTCGAGCTGGTTTGGAGAAGGCTTCCTAGGAGCGGGTCGAGCTCGTCGAGCAGGTAATATAGCTTTTGTGGGCCTAATTCATGTTAACTTGTTTTGGTGTTTAATGCCTTAATTTTGCAGATCCAGCAGAAGGCCGGCCTGGTGTAGCAACTTCGAGAGGAGCTCAAAACCAAAGAGGCTGAAACCCTTGGGTGGAGACAACATATGGACCGTCTCGCCTCAGAAAAGGACACTCTTCGGGAAAAGATGGCCTCGGTCGAGAACCATCTTCAAAGCGCAAAAGAAGAGAGCTGCAAATTTGAGGAGCTTCAAGATAAAGCGGCCACCGAATTTGCTAAAGCCAAGTCCAAGGATGACGCATTTTTGTCCTCGTATCGAGTCGATGTTGTTGCTGCTAATGCTAAGGAACATGAGATATCTTCCATAGACGAGCTCAAGTTGACATGTGCCATCAACCATACTAGGCTAGAATCCTGAAGACAAATTCTCGAGGAGGTTCGCGCTAGAGGCTTCGACCTCTCGGCCGACATCGAGAAGGTAAAGAATTTGGAAGAAGAGGCAGCTGCACAGCTCTCCACTGACGAGGATTCTGCCAGCGGCTCCGAGAGTGAGAGAAACAGAGATGAAGTCCCCGAGGAGGAGGAAGTCCCCGAAGATACCGAAAATGTAGCTCTTGTGGATATTGCCTCCAAGCAAGTATCCCCGAAAGTAGATTAGGTTCTTTTTCTTCTTTTGTGTAAGGGCCCGTCGTGGGAGTTGTAAATGTACTTTTGAAATCATCTCTTTATGAATACAAAGAAGCTTTTTGCTTCATCTTAGTTTCCTGTTGAATTCTATTTTGTTCCATTTGTGAAAAGAAATTTGATGTTTGTAGATGATAAGTCCGATTATTGGCCTCTCAGGGTTCAATCCTTGGGCTAAACTTTAAGCCTTTTGAATGCAGGCTCGAAGTGATGGGACTTTTGAGGCCGAGCTGAGTGAGGTCTCGAGCCCCGTGTGCTTTGGCCTATATGTTCTTAAATATTGGCCCTTAAGCTTTAATATTGGCCCTTAGGCTCTTTCAGGTTAGCCCTCAGGCTCTTTTAGGCCAATTCGGCCTCTAAAGTGGCTATAACTTTCCCTCTTTCTTAGTGAAAAATTTGGTATGCCTTAGCATGTGTTTTTTGTACTCGTTGGATTTTGCGAAGGTTCGATCGATTGGGACCTCGTTTGTAGTTTGTTGTCTAACGATAATTGAATACCTCTGGAGGTTTTTTCAAAGGCTGATATTATCAAAGCCTCAGAATTATTCGAGGGCTAGTTTTATCGAAGCCCTTTATCATTTGCTTCTACTGAGGGTAACCTGATTTAACCAGTTTTTTGAAGTGTTCGAAGGCCCTTAATTTTATGGCGGAATTCGGACGTCTCCGAGACGCATTATTTAGCTTGTAGCCTATTCATATGACCGTATTCTTTCATATGGTTGTAGCCTTTCATATGGCCGTAGCCTTTCATATGGACGTTGCCTTTAGTCTTCGAGTATGATGGCCTTAGCTTTTATATCGAGGGGATGCCTCTTTGAGATCTTATGAGTTCGAATTTTCGATGACTCGATATGTCGTCTGTCGATGATAGTCCCCAAGTATTCGGGGTGCATTTGCGTTTTGGCCATTGAGCAATTTCTTGTAGAATTATAAGTGTGAAACTCGTGTAATAGTAGACTTCTTTGAAACACAAAGTGTCTTGATATAGCAAGAATGCTTTTTTGAATAATTGATACATGCATACATGTTTTGTCGTCGGGGGCTCGACTTTTCTACATGGACACGGTTCATTTGACCATTTAGCCCATTACAAAGTTTTCCTATCTAGGCCTTCTTTTGCGTGAATTTTTTTCTTCGAAAGTACAACCTCTGAGGGTAATGCCCCCAGTATTCAAGGTTGATTGAAAAGAAGCCTTGAATACTTGTTGAATTCCCCTTAGGTAGCATATAAGTGTTTCCTCGTTAAAAACCTTGACGGTAAAACCCATTTGGGATAAAACCCGGTCTAAGGGAAAAAGAGTTCAACGCATGCTTTAAAACCTAAGGTCTTCGAGTAAAAGGGTGCTTCGATGTCTCCAATCGAACACCTGCAAGGAGTTACTCTTAAATATAAATGAAAAAGGGGATAAGGTCATACCTTAGCAATAATATCGTTTGAGTAGTGATATGTTCCAATTATTGGTAGCTGCTCGCCCTCCATTGTGCTAAGTTTTGTAGGATCCTTTCACTACGACTTTGAGGACTCGATACGGTCCTTCCAAATTAGGGCCTAGTTTCCCTTCGTTTAGGTCTCGAGTATTGAGGGTGACTTTCTTTAGAACTAAGTCCCCAATTCTGAAGTGGTAAAGGTTTGCCCTTCTGTTGTAATACCTCTCGATCCTTTGCTTTTGTGCGTCCATTCGAGCTAGGGCGGCTTCACATTTTTCATCTATTTTCTCGAGACAAGTGTTCATAGCCTCGTGATTCAAAGCCTCGGTAGTATGCTGAAACCTAACACTGGGTTCCCCGACCTCGACCGGAATCAATGCTTCGGATCCATACACCAAAGAAAATGGGAATTCCCCCATGCTCGACTTCGACGTTGTTCGATATGCCCCTAGCACCTCGGGTAATACTTTTCTCCATATCCCTTTAGCATCATTCAACCTCTTCTTCAGGTTTTGAATGATAGTTTTGTTTGTGGACTCGGTTTGGCCATTTGCGCTTGGGTGATAGGGAATCGATAAAATCCTTTTGATTTTATGGTCTTCGAAGAATTTTTTCACTTTGCGCCGATGAACTGCTTCCCATTGTCACATATTATTTTGGCGGGTATCTCAAACCGACACACGATGTGGTACCATATGAAGTTAATGACTTCTTTTTCTCTTGTTTTCTCGAAGGCCTATGCTTCTACCCATTTTGAAAAGTAGTCAGTCATAAACAAAATAAATTTAGTTTTACCTGGCGCCGTTGGTAGGGGGCCGACGATGCCCATCCCCCATTTCATGAATGGCCACGGAGATAAGATTGAATGGAGTTGTTCAGTGGGCTGATGGATCATCGGTCCGAAACTTTGGTATTTATCACACCTTCGAACGAATTCTTTAGTATCTTTTTCCATGCTATCCCAGTAATATCCTGCTCTAATTACCTTGCGAACCAAAGAATCGATACCAGAGTGGTTCCCACAAGTGCCTTTGTGGATTTCTTGCAATACATAATCGGTGTCTCTCGGTCCTAAGCATACTGCCAGTGGTCCGTCCAAGGATCTTCTGTATAATGTTCCATTTTCATCGAGCGAGAATCGAGCTGCTTTGGCTCGTAAGGCCCTCTACTCCTTTGAGTCCGAGGGGAGCTTCATGTGCTTCAAGTATTCGACGTACTTATTCCTCCAATCCCACGTCAAACTTGTTGAATTAATTTCCGCATGGCCTTCATCGACCACCGACTTTGACAATTGGACGACAGTCCCTGGAACAATATCATCTTCTTCTACCGATGACCCCAAATTCACAAGTGCATCTGCCTCCATGTTCTGTTCTCGGGGTACATGGTCCAGTTTCCATTCCTTGAAGCGGTGCAACGTCACTTGAAGTTTGTCTAAGTACCTTCACATTCTATCTTCTCGAACTTCGAAGCTTCTGTTACTTGGTTTACTAACAAAAGAGAGTCACACTTGGCCTCAATGACCTCTGCTCCCAGGCCCTTGGCCAGTTCGAGACCTACAATCATGGCCTCATACTCGGCCTCATTGTTAATCAATTTAGAAGTTTTGATAGATTGCCTAATGATATTTCCCGTAGGTGGTTATAAAACAATACCGAGCTCGGACCCACATTCGAGGCACCGTCTATAAAGAGGGTCCATGCCCCCGAAGACATACCCGTTTTTAGCAAGAGTTCCTTTTCTACCTCGGGTACAAGGGTAGGTGTAAAATCAACCAGGAAGTCTACCAAAAATTGAGACTTGATAGCCGTTCGGGGTTGATAATCGATATCATACCCTCCAAGTTTGATGGCCCAAATGGCCAACCGACCCGATAATTCGGGCTTATGCAAGACATTCGAAGTGGGTATATAGTCAGTACACATATAGGGTGACATTGAAAATATGGTTTTAATTTCATAGATGCGCTTATTAGTGCAAGTCCTAACATTTCTAAATTCGAATACTTGGTTTCAGTATCTCCTAGGGTCTAACTTACATAATAAACAGGAAATTGTGTACCTTGCTCTTCTCGAACCAGCACGCCACTTACCGCGACCTCGGACACGGCTAAGTACAAGTAAAGTTTTTCGTCTACCTTCAGAGTGTGAAGCAGGGGTGGGCTCGATAGGTACCACTTTTAGTCTTTTAAGGCTCGGTTGCACTCCGAAGTCCATGTGAAATCATTCTTCTTCTTGAGTATGGAAAAGAAATGATGACTCCTATCCGATAACCTCGAGATAAATCGGCCTAGCGCAGCTATACGTCCGGTTAGCTGTTGTACGGCTTTCACATTGTTCACGATGGTGATTTCTTTGATGGCTTTAATTTTGTCAGGGTTGATCTCGATCCCCTTGTTTGACACCATGAAACCTAAGAACTTGCCCGAGCCAACTCCAAAAGCGCATTTCTCGGGGTTGAGTTTCATGTTGTATTTTCTCAAAATCTCGAACGTTGCCTGCAAATGAGTTAGATGGTCCTCTGCACGCAGGGACTTAACTAGCATGTCATCAATATAAACTTCCATATATTTGCCTATCTGATGTTTGAAAATTTTTTAACTAGGCGTTGGTATGTAGCTCTTGCGTTTTCTAATCTAAGGGCATTACATTATAGCAATATTTTCCATACTTCGTGATAAATGAAGTCTTTTCCTGGTGCTCCGGGTTCATTCGAATTTGACTGTACCCGTAGTAGGCATCGAGAAAAGTAAGGGTCTCGTGGCCGGCCATAGCGTCGATCAAATGATCAATGTTAGGCAATGGGAAAGAATCTTTAGGGCTTGTTCAAATCTTTGTAGTCTACACACATTCTAAGTTTGTTTCTCTTTTTAGGGACTACTACACATTAGCTAGCCAGTCAGGATATTTTACTTCCCTAATGGACCCTATCTTAAGAAGTTTGGTTACCTCGTCTTTGATGAATGCGTGTTTTACCTCGGATAGAGGCCTCCTCTTTTGTTTCACCGATTTAAATCTAGGATCGACACTTAGTCGATGGGTGGTTATCTCCGGTGGGATCCCTGTCATATCTAAGTGGGACCAAGCAAAGCAATCAATGTTGTCGATAAGGAATTGAATGAGTTTTTTCCTGAGTTCGGGAGTTAATAACGACCCCAGGTATACCTTTTGTTCCTCTTTATCCTCGACCACCTGTTCCTCGGACTCAACCGAGGATATAGACTGTGATTGCTATTTTTCTACCTGTTTTTCCTTGATGCTCGACTTTTCTGATGTAGAGGGACTTGATACTGGTTCCAAGTCATGGAGTACAAACATCTCCTTAGCTGTGTGTTGCTCCCAATATACCATTTTCACGCCATCGTTTTTTGGGAAATTCATCATTTGATGAAGGGTTGATGGCACTGACCTCATGATGTGGATCCACGGCCTTACAAGCAAAGCATTATACCTCATGTCACCTTCGATAACATGAAACTTCGTGTCTTGTATGGTTCCGGCCATGTTTACTGGGAGGATGATTTCCCCTTCGTTGTTTCACTTGCCATGTTTAAGCCATTCGAGACTCGAGATGCTTGTATGATTTGGTCAAGCAGCCCGAGATGCTCCACAACCCTCGACCTGATTATATTTGTTGAGCTTCCTGGATCCACAAGAACACGTTTAACTTGAACTTTATTTAAAAGAATAGAAATTACCAGTGCATCGTTGTGCGGCTGAGATAAAACCCCGGTGTCTTCCTCATTAACTGTGAGGGTGTTCTCTGGCATGTAGTCCCGAGTTCTTTTTTCCCTTGTGATTGATACTTTGGTGTGTTTGAATATGGGTCTCTATGGGACGTCGACTCCTCCGATGATCATGTGAATAACATGTTGAGGTTCCTCTGGTTCATTCTTGCTGTTGGCATCTCTTTCTCTGAAATGGTTATTGGCCCTATCACTAAGAATTTCCTGAAGATGCCTTTCATTGAACAATCGGGCTACCTCCTCTCTTAGTTGCCTGCAATCCTCGGTCTTGTGCCCATGTGTACCATGATACTTGCACATCAAGTTGGGATTCCTTTGAGAAGGATCAGTTTGTATGGGTTTAGGCCATTTGGTATCTCTAATTTTTCCAATGGCTGAGACGATACCCGAGGCATCGATGCTAAAATTGTATTATGACAACCGAGGTTCCTCCGCCGGTCCTGAGTGTCTATCAAACCCGCTCTTACTCATGAGTCCCCGAGAATTATGTCCTCTGTCAACTCTTCGATCATTCCGATTTATGTTGCGCCTCGATCTGTTCCTTCGTTCTTCGGCGTATGGCTGATATCTCTCCTTGTTCAGCCTCGATTCCCTGTCCATTTCTCTCTAATCTTTTTCTGCTAGTCTTCTTGGATAAACCGAGCCCAAAGTGGCTCCCAACTGATCATCTTCGACCTTAGTCTTTGATTGATATCTGTTATGCACATCCGACCAAGTCACGGCTGGATACTCGATCAAATTCTGCTTCAACTGCCTTGATGCTATCGAGCTCCACTCATTTAGCCCCTGAGTGAAGGCTTGAACAGCCTAGTCATCAGAGACTGGTGGTAACTCCATTCGTTCCAACTGGAACCAGGATACAGATTCCCTTATCTCGTTGTCCCTTTGTTTGATTATGAATACATCTGACTTCCTATTTGCAACCTTTATAGCACTAACATGTGCCTTTAGAAACAAATCTACCAACATGGCAAATGAATCGATAGAATTCGGGGGCAGGTTATAGTACCAAATCATGGCCCCTTTAGACAAAGTTTCCCCGAATTACTTCAGTAGAACAGACTCGATCTCGTCGTCTTCCAAATCGTTTCCCTTTATACCACAAGTATACATGGTGATGTGCTCATTGGGATCAGTGGTCCCGTTGTATCTGGGAATGTACGGCATGCGAAATATCTTCGGAATAGGTTTTGGGGCTGCACTCGGGGAGAAAGGTTTGTGCACAAATTTTTTAGAATCCAACCCTTTCAAAACCGGAGGTGCTCCCAGTATTTGGTCGACCCTCGAGTTGTATATTTCCTCCTTTTTATCGTTGTCCTCGATCCTTTTTTCTCCCGACTCGATCCTCTTTGTGAGTTCTTCGATCATTCTCATGATTGTGGGGTTAGTTTCTGATCCATTATTTCTCGACCTTTCTGGGACTGGTTCAGCATGATGAGTAGTTTATAGTCCTACCACACTTGGATTATTTTGCTGGCTTTGCAACTGAGCGATGGCAATCTGTTGCACTTGTAACATTTCGAAAATCACTTGGAGACTGACTTCCCCATCTCCTCGACCCTGTGTTCTTTGGCCACTGGGTTGAACTTATCCACGCATGCTTCCTCTGACGTCCGTGCCCAAGTCGAAGTTTATAGCAATGTGTGAACCAACATCGACTGGGTTAGGAACTAGTGCTACCCCAGGGTTGAGCGGTGGCATACCGGCTCCAAAAGCTGTTGCATTTTCGTTTTCCCCGTGGAATCTAAGGTCGTCATTACCATGCACTGGTATGCTTGTTGAGTTTGACATGTTTTAGCCTGAAATCAAAGAAACTTTGACAAGAAAAAGTGTGAATAATAACATGTGTTATCAGAAAATTAGCACTGAAATGATCAGTATTATCTTTACTCGCACGGTGGGCGCCAAACTGTTTACCTCAAAATACGAGTAACAACTAAATTTTATTTGTGGTTTTAAACATATGTGATCTAGTCCAATACTAAATGATAAACTAGTGATATAGAGTATAAATGGGAAAATTTGATTAACCAAACCAGTGTTACTCGGGAAGTATGGACCTCGAGCTCGATGACTCGAGGGGGTAAAGGATGATAAAGAAAGAACAATAAAGTAAGAGAAGTAAAGCTAGAGAACAATTTTGAAGAACAATGAGCGAGAAAGTAAGATAGTATATTATTTTCCATCCAATGATTAGATATCTTTAAAAATGATTGGGTCCCATTTATATTGGAGGTGAAACCCTAAATAAGGTACACTTCCATTTTTGGTAAAGAATCTTATTGGTACAGCTGTATAACCACCTAGTACGGATTTGTATTAATTCGTACAAATCTTTCCCGGAATATGCGCCATGATCTTTGGGGACGTGGCAAGAATCTTGTCCTTTCCGAAACAAACTCATAATGGCACTATTCGACATCGGTCGTGTCTTGCTTTAATGCTCATCGAGCAAGAGGCTCGAGCCTCTTGTTCCACCTTCGAGCTTGACCTCGACCTCTTCTAGGCTTCTGCCCTCGATGTAACTTCTCGAGCCTACAAAATCGGGGCATGAGATTTTGACCTTATACAGTTACTTTTGCGGCAAGAACTTATGTAGGAACCAATTAGTTACCACATTAGCTCACTCTCATCTATAGTACTACTTGAATGTTCCATTTGGCATAGCGGACTCATCGGTAACTCACTGCGGATACAATATAACGTATTTAGTCACGTTTCAATTAAATTCAGTATTTTTTACACTATACATAAATATATATTGCCAGACACCTACGTAATAGTTACTTTCTGTAACAATATTTCACTATGACATGCAAGCTTTTTAATCAATTTGTTAATTAAGTTATATTTTACCTCTTCTATGACAACCTTTTATCTATAACAACAATAACTATCATTATAACGATAGACTCTTTGAAATTAAGCCTCCCATTATCTAGTGAAAATAAATTCAACATATGATAGGAAATTAACAATACTCTTGTATAAGCATGAAAAGATGTCAAGACCTCCAGCGCTCTAAATTATGTAGGAAGAGTAGAATCAATCTACAGACATAGAACTACTCGAGGATGTTAGGAGTGTTTATCACTCATAGCTCTATAAATTTATATTGAGTTTTGATGAAATATTTTCCCTATTTAGACTTTCACTGTGATGATAGTATTGCCCAAGTCATAGTAGTGGAAGAACAAGAGATAATGGAGGCAGAAGGCGACAATAGCAGTGCTGATGAAGATTCTCAATTTACTGTTACTTGGGATGAGATAGAATATTTAACAATTAACTCGTAGATTGACTTGAAGGGAGGATTGTGTTACGACCCGACCGCTCGTTTTGAGCTTTAGCGCGTCGTTCAGCGGTTTGAGGCCATGAGTAGCTTCACTTCAGGTATTATGACTTGTACGTGTGGTAAGAATTGAATTTCGGGGAGTTCGGATTAATTTGGAAAGGAAATTCTTATTTTGGAAGCTTTAAGATGGAAAAATTGACTAAGGTGTGATATTTGAGTAAAAACCTCAGAATTGAGATTTAACGGTTTCAATCGGTTCGTATGATGATTTCGAACTTGGCATATGTTCGGATCGGGTTCTAGATGACCCGGGGGTGTTTCGACGCCTAATAGTGTTAACTCTTTGAAAGTTTTTAAAGTTCTTTAAATTTGGTTTGGAATAGGTTTTAGTGATATCGAGGTCCAAATAGGATTCTGAGATCGGGAATAGTTTTGTAATATCATTTAAGTCTTGCACGCAAAATTTGGCATCATTCCGAGTTGATTTGATAGGAATTTGACGCGCGGAAGTATTTTAGATGTTTTTGAGTTCATGAGTTAACCCACGTGTTTTGGCATCCGATTCATGGTTTTTGATGTTATTTCCGTGTTTCGCTCGCACGAGCGAGTTCGTACAATATTTTTAGACTTGTGGTGGATATAGGGTATGGAGCCCCGAGGGCTCGGGTGAGTTTCGAACATGTTCGGAATGATGAAGCTTCAGTATTCTGGTGTTTCTTTGCTAGTGTTGTAGGTGTCGCAACTGCGAGAAATAGTTTGCATTTGCAAGAAAGGCTTCGCATTTTCTAAGAAGCATGATCTGGGTCTAGCTCACATTTGCGAGAAATCAGTCGCATTTGCTACCTTGATAGGGTTCGCATTTGAGTGTCCTTGGTCGCATTTGCTATCCTGGCAGTGGGAGCCCAGTTCCCATTTGCAATGTTTTTCTCGCATTTGTGACATCCTCATTTGCGAACCAATGCGACATCTGAGACTTGTGCACAACTTTATTAAATGCGGGACTTAGGCCATTTAGCTCATTTCTTTCATCTCTTGGGATATTTTGGAGCTCTTGGAAGAGAGTTTTCACCTAGCACTTGGAGGTAAGTAATTTCTACACAACATGAGTTAATACATAGATTATGGGTAGATTAACATGAAAAAATGGTGAAATCAAGGGTTTAGATGAAAAAACCTAGGGTTTTGATAAAAAATGGATTAACCCACGAAAATTATTATGGAATTAGATAAAAATCACATATTTGAGTTCATGAGGTTATGGGAAACAATTTTCTTCAAACATTTCCGGAATCCGAGCACGTGGGCCCGGGGGTGAATTTTAGGAATTCTTCAATTTGGGTTGGAAAATCACTTTAATAGTTAGGATGTGAACTCTTGAGCATGTAATGACTATTTTATGTAACATTTGACTAGCTTCGGGTTGTTTGGAACCGAGTTGAGGATTTCAAGCACAATTTTTCACCGGAAAGTAAGTTTCGAGACGAGGTAAGTCTCCTGTCTAACTCTGTGAGGGGAAAACTACCTCTGAGTGATATATTTAATATGTGAAACTTGTTATAGGGACTACGTAAGCATGACGTGAAGAGTGTTCGTACATAGTTAGTTTCACCTCATGTTGTACTTGTACTATAGGGATTATCCTTGCTTGTTTAATTCTTTTATTTCGCATTACAACTTGAAACTAGACATGCGTAGAGTTATAGACTTGCTATTGCAGAGTTTTCTCGAGTTTCATGATTTGCCACAGAATAATGGTTTTCCTCTTACGGGTTTCTCACGCGTTATGCATTTTCATCAAACCATTTTCCTTAAAAATTATAACTCACAGGTTTATTTGTGAGTGGGGGTCAAGGACCCGTTTAAGCTTCTTATTCTAATGGGATCGGGCAGTTCGCCTCAGCATGATTTATGTACCACACTCTCATGGGAGCAGGTCATTCGCCATGGTATTTTAATAGATGCATCTATGGTTCGTGTCGTTTGACCCTTGATAGTGCACAATTTAATAATTGTGTTGGATCGGGCCATATACCTCGGCATTTTCTATAAAATATCCTCATGGAATCATGCGTAATATTTGGCAAGAAGCCAGGGTATCAGTGAGTTTTTCCCTGATTCGAATTATAACAACCTATTTGGTGAGGTCCATTATGCATATTTATATGTGCTCCGGTTGAGGAGGAATTTTCTAATTGAGAGCTTGTGTTTATTCTAGCGAGGAAAATTGTACCACATATTTACACTTGTTTATTTCATTTACTTACTCTTCATCATATTTGTTCGCCTCTTTACTGTACTTGATATTATTGGACTACTAATGAGTTTCGATATCGACCCCTCGAACTGCTCCTCCGGGGTTAGGTTAGATACTTACTGGGTACACGTGAATTTATGTAATCATACAACACTTGCTGTACATTTTTGTGCAGGTACTTTTATGTCCGGTGGTACTTTGGGCACGGAGGCACGGACGATGCGGAGATTTGCCGCGAGCTACATTTCAGGTTACGATCTGCAGCCAACAGAGTCTCCTTCAAAGTTATTTGTATTTTTCCTGTCTAATTTGTATTCTAGACAGATCTTGTATTCTATTTTACTTCTTAGTTGATGCTCGTGCACTTGTAACACTGGGTTTTGGGGTGCTTACGGGTTATTCATTAATGTAGTTGCGAAAATATTTTCATTCACTTCGTAAATCTCATTTTGTACTATGTAATTGAAGAATATAATGTTCAAATACTAATATGATCAATTAAGATGATCATTTATTATTGGCTTGCCTGACAACGGTGTTAGGTGCCCTCACGACCTTTAATGGATTTTGGATCGTGATAACATGGTATCAGAGCACTAGGTTCACTTAGGTCTCACGAGTCATGAGCAAGTCTAGTAGAGTCTTGCGGATCAGTATGGAGACGTTTGTACTTATCTTCGAGAGGCTACAATGTTGTTAGGAGCACTTCTCTTCTTGATTCCTCTGTACTTATCTTCGAGAGGCTACAACGTTGTTAGGAGCACTTCCCTTCTTGATTCATCAACGTGTGACTTGATTTCTTTGAAGCCTATGCCTTCATTTCTTTCTTATTCAATCTTATGTGATTTTAAGCGCTTGTTATCAATTGGAGATCGAGAAATTGTGATGGTACAGCTGAGGTGGTGCAGGATATTTCTCTCTACGTATTCGTTTGGGTTAATGTCATCGCCTTGCGGAAGAATGTTCTGTCATTTCAACTCAGTAGTTGTATTTTTTATAGTCTTCAGGCTATGCATAAATTGCTATGATGTTCATGAGTTGTTATCGCACAATATTTATGTAACGGTAGGATTCTTGTCTATGTGTTGGGGAAGTGAACGACTTGAAAGATGTTTTTTCCAGTGCATAATTCAGAGATTGAGTGTTTTATTTCTAGTGGAGGAAAGGCAATCGGACTATGAGTGTTCACGTTTTGGTTGATGGAGTAACGAGACTTGGTATTTCCGGGCGTGGTGGAATTTTCATATGTGATGTGGTGTCGTTGTCCTTAATGAATGTGTTAAGTTTTCTAGTGTTATGGTTTTCTTCAATTCTCCTTCGGGCAGGGAATTGTGAAATGATGCCGGGGAAGCAGCTGTCAGAGATCGCGGTGTGCAGTGGTTGAGAATCGAATCGGTGTTCCTAGTGTTGATGGCTCGAGGAAGATGATCTTCGGGGAGGTTTAAAGTTGGTAGCGATCTAGTGATCCAAGTGCTACAAATATGGATTTTGATTTAAGGCAACAATTGGGCAGTGAAGAATGAGGAAGGACATGGCGGAATGTAGTCTCGCGGTTGTTCAATTACTAGTAGGTTAAGTATGAAAAGCAGGAGTTGGGAAGTTTCCTAAAGGAGAGGGTTTAACCAAAGTGGCAGAGTGGCAGATTATCATATGGGTTCTGTGGTAAGATAGCTACACTCCTTGTGGAAAGTTTAGAGTGATTTAGGAGTTATGGTGGACAGTGACTAGGTCTACGGACTAATTTGGAATATTCGCTACTATACTAAGGAAGATTGGATATGACAGGAAGGAGTTTCTTGATATGAAGAAGGATGCAACATGACTTCGGATTGGAATGTATTTTCGCACCTACAGTTGATGTCAATGGGGAGTGAACATACTTGCACAGCTGGTGGAGGAGCAAGGGCTCAAAATTGTTTATTGATTTTGTAGTAATTGTACCCAAAGCAGCGTCGTTGGAAGATGTCGGCATAGAAATTTCCATAGGTAGGTTATCTCATGTGAGCAGTTTAGCGGTTGTGTGATCTTGACGAAGCTTCTACGAAGAATTCTACCGGCTACCCGGTAAGAGATCGAATATGTGAATATGGCTAGTGATTTAGAGTGTTCAATAAATGTGTAACAGAATGATTTTGAGAAGTTTGGCGGGTCGGTTGTGCGAGGTCATGACAATGAGGAAGAAGGAATCTCTGTGGGTTCCAGGGTTACGCAAATTGTAGCTTCAAGCTAAGTGTGAGAGCCCTACCATCTACGATTGGATTGCATGGTTGTCTACTTGAAAGGTTTCTTGTTTGTGGCATATTATTGGGTTATTACGATTCAGGAAAGAAAACATTAGTGGTAGTTTGACCAAAGGATTTGAGGAATGTATACTATATTTGGCATTATCGACTCATGTTCAGTCTTAGGGAAGACTTAGAGTTTAAGCTTCATGTAAATGTGATGTACGAGGAAAGTGATTCAGCCGGGTGCTTTTTTGAGAGACTGATTCATGTGCTAGCAGAGCCTTGGAGTTGATTATAATTGGGACCAAGTCGGTGTGGGTGACTCTCAGCAACAGCCCTAGTGGATTCAAAATCTTAAAATGCGGTGTCTAAGGATTTCGAGTCCGTAATATGGTTAAGTACCGAGCTTTTGCAATGGATTAGGAAAAGAGGCTTTGAGTGTTCTATATTATCTTCGGTCTGCGGTGTAGTATTGATGGAATGGGAGAAAATAATGTCGGATTCATAGAGAAATTATCAGAATGGGTGTAACAGTTGGCGATGCTATTGTGCGCTTAAGGAGAATATGAGATGGTTCATGGGTATCGAGATGATGTGGTCTTGTGGATTGGGTCACTAGGGATAAGTGTTGTTGGGTTTCGTTACGTTAACAAATGGAGCTATTATTATTATCCCTAAGGCAAGTTGAGAATAAATTGGAAGAAGACGGGTCGACTAGTAATGGTTGAATCGACATGATTGTGGTCATGATTAGTTCCTTCAGCGTGTTAAGTTATATATGTAATCTGTGGCAGTACGTGCGAGGCTTGACAACCACAACAATTCGATTGATTTGGGAGGTATTTGGTTCTAAGGACTAGGTCGAGTAAGTGGATTCCGGAATAGTCATGGCGGTTTAGATCACAACAGGAGATTTGTATTTCCCGCGGTTTGAGAATTCGGTCGCGTATTGCAATGGTTTTCCATAAATGAGTTAAGAGAAAGGTTTCTATATGATGGGGTGTTAGTTTTATTAATGGTTCAGGATTTATGATGGAATTCTCGTACCCGCACATATTGGCATGATAGGCGCAGTGAGCGGCATGGGAATTGGAAACTGAGGGTCAAGGTTGCGGTTTGGTGTTAACAAGAATGTCATGAGATCGGATGAGCAGGAAAGAATTCAAATGTTTACAGTAAGATGGTAGTATCCGTAGCGTCACCTGAGGTCGGTGTCATGTGGAAGAGGCTTTGCGTATTAACTTGAGGATTTTTTATTCATTTTACAGAATTAGAACGGTTGGTGGTATGGATGTGCATACTTTTCTATCTGAGCGAAATGGTCATGGGAGTATGCCCCACGAGGAGATTCGTATAAGTGTCCCATGTCAGTCACTTGATTATTAAATATTGAAACCAAATATGGAAGTCATGGTAATATCACAAGTGCGAGAGTTTACGCCTGAGAGGAACTCTATTCCTTGGGTTGTGGACTGTGTGAGTTTGTTCCGAATGTAACAGTTGTTCTTATGTGTCGTGAATAGGTCATTGTGGGTCCTTGAGAGGCTATTTGACAAGCATGGCATGATTAGAATCGGTTTGAGGTCCGTTGATAGGTCCTAATGCAGATGCGTACTCTACACAAGCTTGGGTGTGTTCATTCGGCATGACATTCCTTATGGAGGGGCGTTGGATGTTATTTTTGATGTCAGCTATTTCATGTAATACCCTATTGTGTCATGTGGGTTATGTGACGTCTTGATTATTCGCACATGTGTTGTGGTCCCGTGTAGCTTGCGGAGTTATATAAGCAGGATGGCTATCGAGATGCAGGTCATTCACTGCGTCGTGCTTGAGTTTTGTAGTGTACGGCGTTATCTATCTCCCCAGGGATGGTATTGTGCACTTGGCGTGCTTGTGGTCGACATTCGGGAATTTCGTAGTTATGAGCATTTTAGCTCGGTAAGTATTTCCTTATAGATTATTAAGTGTGGATCGGGTGGAAAGCCGCCATGCGTAACATGATTGGATCGGGTTGCACACCGAAACGATATCATGTGTGAACCGGGTTTCACGCTACAAAAGTTTGATGTTGAGCACAGTTCCCTATATCTATTCATGTGTGTTTCATCCCACATTTTCTGAGAAAGGTTCATGACATCTTTTCAGTTGTTAAATTAGTTGTGCGGGTTGAGTAGTTCCTTCCGGGGTTCGATTCCTTACGTATCATATTCAAGGTTGTGTCTTGTGTGGCCCATTGATGGCGTCATATGAGATCTTAGATAGTGTTTGTGGTGGATTATTTCCAGAACAACTGGTACTGGGTGAGACGAGATTATTGGACCATGGATCAGTGCGATCAGATTCATATGACACATATTATAGGGACAATATCGTTATTTGGTTCATAATGAGGTAATAGTTCTTGTCAGGACGAGAGACTCAATGATTTGTTGACCCGATAGTTGGATATGAATTTCTGCACATCTCTTCCGTCGTGGCAGTATTGCAAGAGTTGGAATAGGACTTATATGTGTCATGAGGTGTGTTGTGGGCATCAGATTCGTGGAATTGTGGCTATTGTTGTCAGAGGATGTTATTATCGTCATGTGAATTTTGCGGTGCATGGTGTGAATTCAAAACAGGTATAGAATCATGTTTTGGTACATCGAGTAATGGCTGATACGGTGTTCGTATGTTGGAAACAGTCCTGGTAGAGAATTCCAGATGTTGGAATTTGTCCTTAAGGCTTATTTGACAAAGTAAAAGGGAGGATCTTCGGACTGGCTTAAGCTAATGTGCTAAACTAGGTTGTGGTAGCACGGGTAGGTGCACGAGGTGTGGACCAATGATTTCGGCAAATTCCGGAGTAGTTCTTAGCACATTCGAGGACGAACGTATGTTTAAGTGGGAGAAAATGTAATGACCGGTCATTTTGAGCTCTAGCACGTCGTTCGGGGGTTTGAGGCCTCGAGCAGCTTTACTTCAGGTATTATGACTTGCACGTGTGGTCGGAATTGAATTTCGGGGGGTTCGGAGTTAATTTGGAAAGAAAATTCTCATTTCGGAAGCTTTAAGTTGGAAAAATTGACTAAGGTGTGATTTTTGAGTAAATAATCTCGGAATCGGGATTTGACGATTCCATAGGTTCGTATGATGATTTTGGACTTGAGCGTATGTTCGGATCGTGTTTTGGATGACCCGGGAGAGTTTCAGTGCCTAATAGTGAAAGTTGGCTCTTTGAAAGTTTTTGAAGTTCTTTAAATTTGGTTTGGAGTAGGTTTTGGTGATATCTAGGTACAAATAGGATTCCGAAACCGGTAATAGTTCCATAATGTCATTTAAAACTTGCACGCAAAATTTGGCGTCATTCCGAGTTGATTTGATAGGAATCGGATGTGCAGAAGTATTTTAGAAACTTTTTAGTTCATGAGTTAATCCATGTGTTTTGGCGTCCGATTCATGGATTTTGATGTTATTTCGGTGTTTCGATCATGCGAGTGAGTTCATATGATATTTTTAGACTTGTGTGGATGTTGGGTGTGGAGTCCCAAGGGCTCGGGTGAGTTTCGGACATGTTCGGAAAGATGAAGCTTCAGTATTCTGATGTTTCTTTGCTAGTGTTGCAGGTGTCGCAACTGCGGGAAATAGTTCGCATTTGCGAGAAAGGCTTCGCATTTGCGAAGAAGCCTGATCCGGGTCTAGCTCGCATTTGTGAGAAATCAGCCGCATTTGCGACCTTGACAGGGTTCGCAGTTGTTTGTCCTTGGTCACATTTGTGATCCTGATAGTGGGAGCCCAGTTCCCATTTGCAATGTTTTTGTCGCATTTGCGACATCCGCATTTGCGAACCAAATGCGACATCTGAGACATGTGCACAACTTTATTAAATGCGGGACTTAGGCCATTTAGCTCATTTCTTTCATCTCTTGGGCGATTTTGGAGCTCTTGGAAGTGGGTTTTCACCTAGCACTTGGAGGTAAGTAATTTCTACATACCATGAGTTAAATACATAAATTAGGGGTAGATTAACATGAAAAATTTGGTGAAATCAAGGGTTTAGATGAAAAAACCTAGGGTTTTGATAAAAATGAGATTAACCCACGAAAATGATTATGGAATTAGACAAAAATCATATATTTGAGTTCATGAGGTTATGGGCAACCATTTTCTTCAAAAATTTTCGGAATCCAGGCATGTGGGTTTGGGGTGAATTTTAGGAATTTTTCAATTTGGGTTGGAAAATTACTTTAATAGTTAGGATGTGAACTCTTGAGCATGTATTGACTATTTTATATAACATTTAACTAGCTTCGTGTCGTTTGGCACCGAGTTGAGGATTTAAAGCATAATTTTGGACCGGAAAGTAAGCTTTGAGACGAGGTAAGTCTCTTGTTTAACTCTGTGAGGGGGAAACTACCCCTAAGTGATATATTTAATATATGAAAGTTTTTGCGGGGACTATGTACGCACGAGGTGACGAGACTCCGTACGTAGTGAGATCCATGTTATTGACCGGGAAGACTTAGGTTCACCCCATGTTGTATTTCTACTATAGGGATTATCCTTGATCGTTTAATTCTTTTATTTCGCATTACAACTTGAGTCTAGACATGCATAGAGTGATAGACTTGCTATTATAGAGTTTTCGCGAGTTTCATAATTTGTCACTGAATAATGGTGTTCCTCTTACGGATTTCTCACGCGTTGTATGTTTTCATCGAACCATTTTCCTTAAAAATTATAAATCACATGTTTATTCGTGAGTGGGGTCAAGGACCCGTTTAAGCTTCTCATTATAATGGGATCGGGGCGTTCACCTCGGCAGGATTTATGTACCACACTCTCATGGGAGCGGGCCTTTTGCATCTGCAGTTATCTATGGCTCGTACAGTTATACCCTCAGCAATACACAACTTAATATTTATGTTGGATCGGGCTGTATGCCTCGGCATTTTCTATAAAATATCCTCATGGAATCGTGTGTAATATTTGGAAAGAAGCTAGGATATCTGTTAGTTTTTCCCTGATTCGAATTATAACAACCTATTTGGTGAGGTCCATTATGCATATTTATATGTGCTCCGGTTGAGGAGGAATTTGCTAATTGAGAGCTTGAGTTTATTGTAGCAAGGAAAATTATACCACATATTTACACTTGTTTATTTCATTTATTTATTCTGCCTCATATTTGTTCGCCTCCTTACTGTACCTGATATTATTGGACCACTAGTGAGTGTCGATGTCGCCCCCTTGTCCCTTCTCCTCTGGGGTTAGGTTAGATACTTACTGGGTACACGTGAATTTATGTACTCATACTACACTTGATGCACATTTTTGTGTAGGTACTTTTTTGTCTGGTGGTCCTTTGGGCGCGGAGGCACGGATGATGAGGGGACTTGTTGCAAGCTGCATTTCAGGTTACGATCTGCAACCAATAGAGTCTCCTTTAGAGTTATTTGTATTTTTCCTATCTAATGTGTATTCCGGACAAATATTATATTCTATTTTACTTCCTAGTTGATGCCCATGCACTTGTGATACCGGGTTTTGGCGGTGCTTACGGGTTATTCATTAATGTAGTTGCGAAAATATTTTCATTCACTTTGTAAATCTCATTTTGTACTATGGAATTAACGAAAATTATGATTTTAAATACTAATATGAATAATTAAGATAATCCTTTATTGATGGCTTGTCTGACAGCAATGTTAGGCGCCCGTACGACCTTTGTTAGATTTTGGATCGTGACAGGATGTCCTTTTGCTTAAAGTTATTAACGAAAATCTCCTTTAATTGAAGCGTTATATCACCACTAAATGACTAGAATTTATAAAATAAGCTACAATTATAAAAAAAAATTATCAAACTTGAAATTTGATTAAATTGCCAAGTAGTTTAAACATATTTACTTTAAAGTTTAAATCTTTGTACATACAGCTAGTTATGGATTTATGATTGATGTATAGATTTTCAAAAAAAATTATAATTAAATATGAATATCTCTTGAGATGTTAAATGCAAATAATTCTTTATCTTTTATACCATTAATGTTTGGGAAAAAAAATAATTTTTCGGTATTTTTGTCTATAACAACCAAGTAAAATCTGATATCAAAAAATTTTATAGGTGTATAACAGACAATCGTTGTAACATGCAAAATAAGGATAAGCCAAACAAGGTTGTTACAAAAAGGTTTGACAATATGTAAAAATCACTAAATTTCTTATAAAAATCAATAGCATGTTCGGCTAAACTTCTAAAATATAATCAGCTTATTTTAATAAGTATTTTTGGAAAAATGCTTTTCAAAAAGTACTAAGTTGGTGAGAAGTTATTTGTGTTTGGCTAATCAACTTGAAAAATACTTTTGAGCAGCAACTAACATTTGACCAAAATTTTAAAAGCTAATCTTACGTGTATTTTTTTTTTTCCAAAAGTACTTTTCAATAAAGTAATTTGGAAAGAAGCTAATATTTTCAGCTTCTCAAAGTTTATGCTTCTACTCAAGAATCTTTTTCCTCTCCTAAAAGTTAAAAAAAGGTATTTTTTTTCTTTTTTGAAGAAAAAACACTTTTGACTTGGCCAAACAAACTTTAAGTTCGGAAGAAAATCTTTGTCATTTCAAATGTTATATCACCGCTAGTTGTACATACAATGATAGAAATCAATTTTGTCAAACTTTAAAAAATTAAATTGTCAAGTACTTTTAAAATATGTACCTTAAAGTCTAAACATTGTATGTACAACTATATGGATTTATTAATATTGTACAATTTTAAAAAAAATATAATTAATAAAATATGAATATCTTTTGACATTTTAAATTTTAAATGATTCTATCTTATATAACATTAAAAATTTGAAAAAATGATTTTTGGGTAATATTTTACTATAATGGCCAAGTAGGATCTAAATGTCAAATATTGTTATATGTGTGTAATAGTCAATTGCTATATCACGCAAAAATTATTAAGACAAACTAGGTTGTTATAAAGAGGTTTGGGAATATGCAAAATCATTAAAATGTCAACAAATACTACGGGCATGTTTGGAAAGCCACCCTGTAATAGGATTTGGGTGTAATTATATAGTTGTGGCATGTTTCTATGACCAAGTAATTACTTGGTCAGGATAAAATTGAGTGAAATTGAGAGGGTGTAATTACACTCTGTAATTCTTAAGGGGAAGTTAAGAATTGATAGTAATTACATTGTGTAATTACCAGGTTATTTTTTGAATTTTTTTCTTTTATTTTTAATTTACTTTATATTTCTTTTCTTTTGTTTTCTTTTAATTTATTTTTTTAACTTTTATAATTCTTTTTGTCAAATATTATTTTTACATTATTTATTTTTTATTTCCTTATTTCTCATTTCCCAACCTTTTCTTCACGTGTTTCTACATATTTTCTCATATTTTATTTCTTTCTAATTATTTTTCTTTATTTTTAGTATACTTAACTATGTTATAAATCTAATTTTTCTAAACAATTATACCTTGTAATCTTAGAAGAATAAGTCATTCACAAACTTGACTTATAATGAGTGATGTCATTAAAATTGAACTTTGTTATTGAATGAGGTTATATGAAAACTTAACTACTTTAAAATGATAGATTACTTTTTAATATTTAAATAATATTCTCATTTTCCAATCTTTATTTTTTGTGATTCCATATAGTTGCTCATCTTTTTTTATTTCTTCATTTCTTCATAATTGTGCTATTATTTTAGTTTTGGAACTATTCCTCCTAATATTAGAAACAATAAATCATTAATAAATATAGAATATAATGAGTAATATCATTAAAGTGGAATCACATTGTTGAATGAGGTTACACTAATAAAAATACTAGAATTAGCTACAAACTTCATCGATAATCTGCCGCTAAATCGCTAATAGCTAACAGAATTTTTTTGATAATTTGTCGCTAATCCGTTGATAAGAGGGATTTAGCGACAGATTTTGTTGTTTAGCTATAAAATTTATCCGTAGTTGATTCTTATTTTTTTTAGCAGTGTTATAGACTTATGTTTTCCTTTTCTTTTGAATTATATTTACTTAAATTATGTTGAACCTTATTTTATACTAAGTTTTAATTTTGCATAAGAGTATTATATTTTAAAAAATGGATTTTAAATATATGTTATATTTTCGCTTCCATTCTATTTGCTTTAGTAGTATTCATGTAATAATTCAGATTGCATGGCATTAATTTTTTAGTTAGAATTGATAGATTAATTTATGTAAAATATTTGAGTAATGTTATGGAATTATATTTATAAATATTAATCATCTTATCAACCATGCAGTCCATGATGTGTTTATAAAATATGTACTTTTAGTATTTATAATTGATTAAAGTAAAATATTATTAAATTTAAAAAAATCAATTACTTTTATAATACAAATATATGATTAGTAATTAATATATTTTCAAGAAACAATATGTATCTTAAATGTCAATTTTAACACCATTTATAAAGGCGTATATTTGTTAAATATTAACTTTTAATTTTGATAATTAACATTATGTTTAAAATTTAATATAACTGTGTACTTACATTGATGCGACCAAATAGTAAATGCGTATTTACACTGTAATGACACTATGACAAACAAGCAGGCCGTTGTAATTACAACACTATGTAATTACTAGGCTCTGTAATTACTACCCTATTAATTACACCAATATCAATTACCTGGTGGCTTTCCAAACAGACCCTAAGTCTTGAACCAATAATTTGCTTAAGTGGCCATAAATTCAGTGGTGAAAACATAAATATTGTTTGAAGGATAAATGACATTGTATAGCCATTGTAAAAATAATAACCGAAAAATGTATAAAATTTGTATATTTTGTATATATATATACACTTTTTCGGCTGCCAGATATAAATAGTTTTTGGGGCGGGTTAAAAATGATAATACCCCAATATTGAACCCATCAAATTTATGTGTGGATCGTTGTTGCCTGTTTTCCATTAAAATCATATAAGTGTGACGTGAAGCAGATTTTGCGTGAGAGACTTGTTGTTGGCCGAAGTAAAGGTTAGTTTTGAAGACTGACAAAGGAACTCATGCATGAACCAGGTCCATCCCTCCAGGTCCATCCCTTGTGTGCATAGAAACGGGAAGATTCGAGCATATGTGGGATGCGCGTGAAGGAGATAAGCTTAAATTGGTGTATTTAATATCTCTTGATCGAAAAGGTAGCATAATTGATAAGGAGAAAGACTTCTTAATCAAAGAGAACATTATCCAAGATAGGGAAGGAGTTAGAAGTTGAAATCAACTAGAACTCTTCCACCAAGGAAGAGTAGCATCAGAATTCTAGTTAATCTTTATTTACTAACTCTAAAAATATCAGTGTTGTTCTCATTTATAGGCGATGCACACATAGTGAAGTTAAGCATGAATTAAGAGCAAAATAGCAAGGCATTTTGTGAGCAATTCCTGTGAGATTTAAGAGTGCGATCCTGAAGCTACACGAACCAGATTGAAGAACCAGCTCCATAAAGAGTTTTATGTGTCTTTATTTATTTCTAGTTCAAAGTGTAGTAGGCGTTTTGATTTGTACCTTTCAGCTTTCTTTAGGTACCTGAGTTGTATCTTTCAAGTTAGAGTTAACTTGATGTAGTCGCAACAGCTTGTGGCGTGTTGCTATAAGGGTTAGAGGTAATCCTTAGGTTTGCAAGAGTTTGTAAACTTTGTTGTTGGCTCAGAGTTGTAGTGAAGAGTTTGAAGAAAATCCTACTGGGTAGTAGGTCATTGCTTTTTCACCTTTTGAGCCAGATATTTTCCACGTAAAATACTTGTGTTCTTTACTTTCTATATTTATTATTCCACAACAGCAGTAGTTGGAATACATAGAAGAACTAGGTCCTTCCATAATCAGTTTAAGCGAAAAATTGGATACCATGCAAATCACACCCACCCCTCTCTTGTGTGGTATTGAAGTATATAACATCAATTGGTATCAGAGCGGGTTATCCTTGAAGAGGATAACACCTTAGGAAAAGATCAAGATGAGTGCACTACTTGAAAACTGTAAAGAGAAATCCACCACTAGGCCACCACTATTCAATGATCACTAATATTCTTTATGGAAGGAGAGGAGAAGAGATCACTTGTAGATGACTGATGGATGCTTCAAATGTGGTAAAAAGAACCACATGATCAAGAACTATCCTATGTGGAAAGTCGAGTGGAAAAAGAAGAAATCTGAAAGAAGGAACAGGTTCATGACAAGAAGAACTACAACAAAAGGCAAACCAAGAAGATGGATGTACCCAAGAAGGAAAGGAGCTTGGAACTCAGAATCACTGAAGGATCGAATCTAGAAGAAGATGAAATGGCTATGATCACAAAGGACTTCAAGAAGTACCTAATGAGAGGAAAGGGTGCTTCAAGAAGTGGAAGCTACAAAAAACCAAGGGTTCCTGAAAAACAAACCAATGAGGGGTGTTACAAGTGTGACAAGACTGATCACCACATCAAAAACTGCCCTCAATGGGAAATTGAATGGAATAAGGAAAGAGCTGAACGAAGGAACAGGAAGAAGGAACAGGTTCAACCCAAGAAAAACAAAGGAACAACAAAGGCTATGGTTGCTGCTTGAGGAGAAAGCTCAAATGAAGATTCAGAGGATGAAGATGGTGATGAACAAGCACTTATGGCAATTGGAGAATACGATGAGGAATCTAAGGTAAGTATAATTCATCTAAAAGACAAGATTTGTCTAAAGAAAGGCTATCTGAGTTACTCTTGAATTTCATTGATGAATCTGAGGATCTAAATAATGAAAAGAAACAACTATCTAAGGAGTGTGTGATTTTGAAAGCTAAGTGCAAAAATCTGGAACTTAGGGCTAGTGAAAGTGATAGTAAAAATGTTGAGTTAAAGAACCATGTTCATGAACTTGGCACCACTGTCCTAGAGCTAAGATCTGAAAATCTAAAACTGAAATTAGGAACAGGTAAAAAGAAAGTTGATCACACACAACTCACATTAGAAGAAAACCTAGGAAAAATGAAAGGCGAGTTGTACAAAAGAGATGAGCAGATCAGAGTCCTTAAGGGGGATCTAAGCAAGGTTAAGCACGAGCTAGACAGAACCTATAAATGGAATAGGTCCTTTGATTCACTTTCATGGCTACATGAACACCATAGTAGCAAGAGGGGACTTGGCTACGGGACCCCTGCACCTAAGTGGGATCCCAAAAGCAAGTACCTCACACTTCCTGAGAACAGAATCTGCACACACTGTGGTAAGACTGGTCACTAAAAAAGTGAATGTAATGCAAAAGAAAAGGCTAGTCAAAAGAATAAAACATTTGTTCAAGGGAAAAGTAGGCTACCAGGATGGACCAAAAAGAATTCACCCTTTTGCCTATAGAAAGGTACCCAAACTAGTTTGGGTTCCTAAGACTAACCCCTGATTTCATTTTGCGGGTCCAAGTGAATGGGAGCAGCCAAATATGATACACGGATAGTGGCTTCTCAAAGCATATGACAGGTAGCAAGAACCAGTTCCTTTCACTTACGGACCTCAAATGAGGTAATGTCTCTTTTGGAAATGGGAAGAAAGGTGAGATCATTGGGGTTGTAAAGGTAGGTAAGACTGATTCTGGCTCTATTGAGAATGTCTACTTGATAGATGGCCTAAAATACAACCTAATCAATGTATATTAATTATGTGATAGAGGTAACTTGGTAGCATTTACCACTACCAAATCTTTTGTGATAAATCTTACCACTGACAAGATTGTTTTGCAAGGAAAAGTAAACAATATTTACATTGTAGATCTGTCCACACTTTTAGAAAATGAACTTACTTGCTTAAGTGTGTTGGATAATGATCCCCTCCTTTGTCACAAAAGACTTGGACATGCCAGTCTAAGTCAACTCAACAATCTAGTCTCCAAGGACTTGGTGATAGGACTGTCTAACATTAAGTTCAGGGAAGACAAAGTTTGTGAGGCTTGTGCAAGGGAGAAGCCGGTAAGACCCTCTTTCAAAAGCAAGAAAATGGTAAGTACCACCAGAACGATGGAACCGGTCTATATGGATCTTTGTGGACAAATAAGAACTCTGAGCAGAGGTGGTAAGAGATATGTTAAGGTACTTGTTGATGATTACTCTAGGTTTACTTGAACATTGTTTCTGACATCAAAAAATGAAGTATTCGACATGTTCACTTCCTTTGTTAGAAAAAACAAAAACAAGTAGGTAATCAACTTAAATCAATTAGGTCTGAACATGGTACTGAATTTGAAAATGCTAAATTTGCTGAATTTTGTGATGTGCATGGCATAGATCATAACTTTTCTGCACCTAGGACTCCACAACAAAATGGTATAGTTGAGAGAAAGAATAGGACATTGGAAGAAATGGCTAGGACTATGCTTCTTTCTAGTAAACAGCCTCATAGTTTCTAGGCAGAAGCTGTGAACACTGCATGTTACATCATAAATAGGTGCATGACCATACCTCTTGTTGAGAAGACTCCCTATGAGTTACTTAAAGGGAGAGATCCAAATATATCTATCTTAGGGCATTTGGATACAAGTGCTTTGTGCACATTAATGGCAAAGACTCCCTAGGTAAGTATGATCCCAGAAGTGATGAGGGGGTATTCTTGGGATATTCTTCACATAGTAAAGCTTATAAAGTTTATAAGAAAAGAACTATGTGTGTTGAAGAAATTGTACATGTAGTTTTTTATGAAACTAACATTCTTTCTGAGAGACAAGAACCAGATGATGAAGCAATTGGGCTAGCTAGAAAATCACATGAGATCACAGCCCAAACTGAAGCAACACTGAAGGAAGGAATAGGTGATGGAACAGGTTCATCCATCCCGGGAAACATGACAGGGGGAATAGAACAAAATAATTCCCAAACTTCATTGGAATCAATACCTAAAGTTGTTCCACAACAACAAAGCATTGAAAGAACATCAAGGGGAAACCAGATGGATGTGAAATCTTACAAGTATCAAACTTCTCATCCCATTGAGAATATAATCACTGACCCAACCTCTGAAATCAAACGTAGATCTTTATTAAATAATCTTTGTGCTTTTGATGATTTCTTATCTCCTATTCAGCCTATAAATAGTGTTGAGGCTTTGTAGGATGCAGACTGGGTAAATTCAATGCAAGATGAACTCAACCAATTCAAAAGGAGTCGAGTTTGTCATCTAGTACCAAGACCCAAGGACATATCAGTAATTGGCACAAAATGGGTCTTCAAAAACAAAATCCTTAAGTAGAGATCACTTTGAGAGGAACATGTTGGAATTAGGGACGATTAAGATCACCTAAAAGGACCAGTTCAAAGTTAAACGAAAAAAATGAAAAACAATTATTTGAGAAAAAAAAATTTGGTTAGAAAGTCTGTAAATTTTGTATATAATTAGATTAAATCTTGCTCAGTATCATACTTTCAACATTATACTCATGTTCCATGTGCTAAAATGACTCATTAATCTCTAATGATATTTTCTCTGTTTTGGAAAATTTAGACTTACACAAGAGAATTTTTAGTGAAGAACCTGGTTCATCAAGATAAATAGGTATGTTTTCTACACTTTGCATAATTTGAGATAATTATATTTGGATCATGAGCAGAGTCCTACCCAATTCCAAACATCTTTTGGACTTATTCATAACAAGTGAAGCAGTTTTGTTCAAAAGAGTCTCAACTGAATTGAAGTACCTAGATTCTAGGGATACACTCCAACGTCTCTTCAAAACTGAATTTCAGTTTGATTAGACTTCTAAGAGTCTAAGAAGTTGTAGTTACCCCATCAATTATTCCTCTGTATATTGATCATCTTTAGTGTATCCTTACTTCTTCTCTCTCAAGCCGTCAAAAACTCACATTCTTCTTCCATCTTCCAAACACAATCTAATTCTCTTCTCTTTCATACCCTAGACTAGATATGTCGTACACCTCTGAAAATCCTTCATCACCACCATAGGAAACCACTTCCACACCTTCTACCACTCCTTCAACCACACCAATCTCTAAGAAAAGTAGAGTAAAGATGAGGGCTCTTAAGATTGTCATCGAAGGAGAACAAATCAAGAAAATAAACAAGCAATTGAAAGAAGGTAAGGAAGAAGAATCCCAGAAATCTGAAGATTCATTTAAGTCTGCTATTAAGGGGGGAAGAAAATAGGTATTCCGAAATCGAACATGTATCTTCTGATTCTAAAGCTACTCCTGAGATAATTTATGAAGTTGCTGCAAATTTGGAGAATAGATTTGTACTGGTAGGATCTATAGCAGGTGTTAAGACTACATAATCTGGAGAAGTTGGTGGTAAAAATAAAAACGGAAAAGAAAAAGAGAGCAAGGGTGCTAAGAGTATTGTGAGGGGAAAGGGTATAAGAGTGGCTGATTCTTCACCCACTTCTGTTGGTCTAACAAAAGAAACTGGGTCAATGGCACTTGTTCCATCTGAACAGGAAACCCTCGCCGACCTACTGATAGGGTTATCAATGGCACCAAAACTCATGTCATTCCCTATGGCTTCATTCTCACGATTGTACTTGCACATTTCAAGGTACCTATGAAGAAGTGGGAGATTAGTACAAGAAACGATCATTTTGTGGTTAATATTCTACTTGCTTGTGATTATGAAGTCAATGTCACTCCTAAAGAACCCGGTTCATCCAAGAAGGTACCAGTGAATAGCAAGGTCAGAGCCTTAGTGCTAGAAAGTGGGGCTAAGGATGCTGAGATTGAGAGGTTGAAGAAGAGGTTGGCAGAGGTGGAGACTGAGAGAGATGCTCTCAGGACTGAGCTGGCAAGAGAAAAGGAGAAGAATGATGGAATTCTTCAAGATAAGTTGAAACTCCTCCAAGCCAAAAACCAAGCACCTGGACCTTCCCAGCCTTAATCCTCCTAGCCTAGTGTAGATTAACCAGTGAACCAGGTCAGGACTTTTTATTTTATTTTTTGCTCATGTTTCTAGTACTTTTATTTCTTCCTATGCTTTGTGGTAGAATCTTATCAATCATCAATGAAATTCATTGTCTTTTGCTCTAGTTGTTTGTTTATATTTTTTTGATGGTTAAAATTCTTAGCTTGATCTAAGATGATTAATCCGTGATTACATTTGAAGTATCCCCAGTGTCCATGAGTAAGCTTTAAAACCTGGTTATCTCACAGTTTTATGCAACTTTTCGATGATTCCAAAAGGGGGAAAATATATAGGTTGTGCTTTAAACAAGTGTTGTTTAGCTTTGAACAAGTGATGTTTATAACCTAATGAACCTGGTCTTTGATGATAAGTGATAAAAAGGAAAAATGTTTCTAAAATTGTGTTGATGGTTGAGCTGAGTTGAAATAGGGCCTAAGCTTATGAAAAGCACCGAATTTGTCATCATCAAAAAGGAGAAATTTGTTGACCCAAGTAAAGGTTAGTTTTGAAGACTGACAAATGAACTCATGCATGAACCAGGTCCATCCCTTGTGTGCATAGAAATGGGAAGATTCGAGCATGTGCGATGCACGTGAAGGAGATAAGCTTAAATTTGTGTACTTGATATCTCCTGATCGAAAATGTTGCATAATTGATAAGGAGAAAGACTTCTTAATCAAAGAGAACACTATCCAAGATAGAGAAGGAGTTAGAAGTTAAAATCAACTAGAACTCCTCCACCAAGGAAGAGTAGCATCAGAATTCTAGTTAATCTTTATTTACTAACTCTAAAAATATCATTGTTGTTATCTTTTATAGGTGATACACACATAGTGAAGTTAAGCACGAATTGAGTGCAAAATGGAAAGACATTTTGTGAGCAATTCCTGTGAGATTTAAGAGTGCGATCCTGAAACTACACGAACCAGATTGAAGAACCAGCTCCTTAAAGAGTTTTATGTGTCTTTCTTTATTTCTAGTTTAAAGTATAGTATGCGTTTTGAGTTGTCCCTTTCAGCTTTCTTTAGGTACCTGAGTTGTATCTTTCAAGTTAGAGTTAAGTTGATGTAGTCGCAACAGCTTGTGGCGTGTTGCTATAAGGTTAGAGTTAATCCTTATGTTTGCAAGAGTTTGTAAACTTTGTTGTTAGCTGATGCGAGGCTAGAATTCATGGTTTAATATGTTATATGCCTTACATTTTATGTGCGTTAATGATAAAAACACACTTTTTATGTGCTTAATGGAGTTTATTTCATGTGTAGGTGAAGTGGAGATGGAAACGGAGCTAAAAGGATGCAAATACGTCGAAAATACGCTTAAGGGTCGAAGAGGAAACACCCGGGCGATAGCCGGACGTTTGGCCCCTAAATCCAGGCAGCCCCTAGCGTTAGGGGGGCGTTAGAGCCCAAAGGCCACGCCTGCCCTGGCCTTAAGGGGGCGTTTGAGCCCAAACGCCCGGGGTCCCAAGTTCGGTCAATTCCGAGTTTTGACGAGTTTAAGTATTTCCCGGTTGGAATAGAAGTCTCCTACACGTTTAGGGTTCGTCCTAAACATATAAATAGACCCCGAAAACACAACTTGAAGGGGGATTCGAAGGATTCGAAGAGAGGAAACCATTGAAGTGACAAAACATTGATTTTTACATCTTTTATTCATTACTTTGTAGTTCAATTATGCAATTTATTTTGGGTTTGATTCTTATGAACATGTCTAGCTAACTTCTTTAATCTAGGGTTTTGGTAGAACCCGTTGGGGATAAACTTATTGTGTTATTAATATAGTTTTGATTGGTTGATTTATCTCTATTTGTTCAACTACGTTCTTGTTGTAGTTGATTGAAAGGGCCCTCAATTAGCTGTTCCTATTTATTATGTATCTACTTGAGAGAGAGTGCATATTTAGGTAGTTGTTTGAACAACATCACTCCCGGAGTATAGACGAAAGTCATAACCGAGGGTTTAGAGGTTGGATTAGAGATAACGATACCTCGGGTGCAATCTAAAGTGAACTGTAATGCAATCTAGCTAGCGTAACTTGAGAGAGTGCGTCTAGTAAATTATCATAATTACTTGAGAGAGATTTATGGTAGATAGAGTGTTCATGATTGATAGAGACAACTAATCAAGCTATATGAAGTATCCGAGAAGTAAGTTCACCAACGGGGGAAACCATAACCTTAGACCTTTATCATCATTATTTACCATTTCGACTGTTGCATCAGAGAGTACATTTAGTCAAGTAAGACAACAACTAGGAGATACCCATCACTCATTGGGAAGCAATGCTTTGGAAGTTTTAGCATGTTTCAGAGATTGGACTAGATCGGAACGAAGAAATCAAGGACGTGAAAATGTTGATAAACCAGAAAATGAGGAACTTGGAGATATATTAACACATGGTAACCTATCTGAATTTAACACTCCAGAAGAGGGCCAAGAAGTTCATATTGGTTATGAAGAATTTACTAAGGCAATACAAAACCTTTGAAGTTCTGGATTTATAATTTTATATTTAATAATTAAACTTTGAATTTACTCTTTTTTCGTTAATCTAGTTGTTGTTAAATGTAAATTTTAATTTGTAAGTTTGAAATAAAAAAAGAACTTGCGAATTATAAGTGCAATTTTTTTCCATCTTCATTGAATTTTATTATCTTAAATTCTTAATGAAATATTCAAAATTCCAAATAAGGATTTTAAAGTATTTGCATCTTTTATTCAAACACTCTTTTTATAAGATTATTTTTTTGTTTTATATTTTTACTTTATATTAATATAAATTACGATAGTTATACAAAATTCAAAAAAAAAATAACATAAACCCGGACCGGCTCCTTAGACCAGTAACCGCTGATTCAATTGTTACCCGAGTGGGCCCGAATCCGTGAAGCCGGTTTGAAAAAATTGATAACCGGCCCGGATTGGTGACCGATCGGTCACTTTTTTTCTCAACCCAGCCCGGACGGACTACCCATTAGACACCTTTATTAAGCATAGAAGAATGAAACAAGCTACTAATCAAATAAGAGATAAGCAAGAAAATTGGCAGATTGGCCCTAATGAAATAGCCAGAGTGTTTGTAGAGTACTATGAGGACTTACAGGGCAAGAACACAACCTCAAGAGTTAAAGCATTTAACAGTTTTTTGAAAGGTCTGTCTTATCTCTAGAACAACATATGGAATTAATAAGACCACACACGGGAAAGGAAGTCAAAGAAGCAATAGATGGGCTTTGGTAGTGGATTCTTCAAATCAGCTTGGATCGTTGTTGGAGCAGATATTACAGATGATATTCTCGAGTTTTTTCATAATGAAAAGCTTCTCCAAGAACTAAATTCTACTAACTTAGCATTGATATTTAAGGTAGAGGTTCCTGAGTATGCAAGTCAGTATTGTCCTTATATTTTCAAGATGATGTGTAAGAGATTAAAACATGACATAAGCTACATTGTGGCAGACAATCAAGCTGCATTTTTTCATGGTTGGTCCATGATGCATAATCTGCTTATATGCCATGTTTTTTGGAGGCATTACAATAGGAAGACTTCTGCTAGATGCCTTGTAAAAATAAACCTCTGAAAAGCCTATGATATGGTTGATTGGGGGTTCCTTGAGGAAGTACTGAAAGGGTTTGGCTTTCCACAGAGGTTCATACAATTGATTATGGCATGTGTATCATCTCCAAAGTTCTCAATAAAAGTGAATGGAAAATGCCACGAGTATTTTGATGGGATATGAGGAGTAAGGAAGGGATCCTATGTTTCCCTTACTTTCTGTATTAATGATGGAATATCTCTCTAGAGTCCTGAAAACTATGAGTGAATTACCAGCCTTTCGGTTTCATCCCATGTGTAGGCGATTGAAATTGACTCATCTAATATTGGCAGATGATCTAATGATCTTCTGCAAAGGTAACCTTGCTTCAGTAACAAGGGTAGTTGAAGAACTCTCTCACTTTAGTCGGGCATCAAGATTGATTGCTTGGAGAAATCAAATATCTTTATACCTGGAGTTGATGACTGACAAAGGAAAAATTAATAGGCAAAACAGGATTCACTCAAGGAACCTCTCTAATTAGATACCTTGGGCTTCCTCTATCATCAAAGTGTTGATACCCAATTTTTACCGATATTATTTTTAAAATGCATATCTATTTTCAAAATAGTACATGAGCATCAACTAATATTTTTTCATAATTTTTGCATTTTTCTAAGAATTTTTTATTAATTTATCCTAGTATTTTTATTATATAAATAATTATTAATTGAATCACAAATGGCTTTATCACAATTTCATGACTTAACTTTACCATTTATATTCATAATAAGCTTTAATTATTCCATAAATAGCCACATTTATATTTTTCGAATTATAATTGCAATAACTTTGCAATAATAGCCCATGTACGCATTATTACATTAGTTCACCAGAAAATAGCTTTTTATATTTTTATAATATTGATTAATTATTTTAAACTATTTTTTATGCATGAAAATTATTTTTATAATTTGTTAATTATTTTCACAAATTATTTTATTAGTTAGTTGGGTATTTAACAAATAGCCCCTTTCAATTTTGTTTCAACCCAATTATACTAGCCCAAATATCTTAAATCCTAGCCCAAATCCTACCCAAACCCAATCCTTGTCACGACCCATTTCCGGAGTCGTGATGGCGCCTGTCGTGGAACTAGGTAAGCTACCCATTTTATCTAACTAAATATAATTTTCAATATATTCCCCTTTTTAACAAGTGTGAAATCAATAATAATAATAATAATAATAATAATAATAATAATAATAATAATAATAATAATAATAATAATAATAATAAAAAATCCAAGGTTTTTAAGAAACCAGTTTATGAAATTCAAAAGACCAAATCCTACTAACCCCGGATCCAGTGTCACACAGTCACCAAGTACTGAGGAAAAAGGCCGATCCAACCCCCACAGAGAAATCCATCTCCGGAACATGATAACCATGGATAAATCCATCTTCGGAATATAATAACCACGGAGAAATCCATCTCCGAAACATAATAACCACAGAGAAATCCATCTTCGGAACATAATAACCACGGAGAAATCCATCTCCGGAGGGGCTCCTTTCAGCCCAAGCGCTATATCAAGCCAATGAAGGCATGATTTCAGGATCGCTGCGGTGTGCAGTCCGACCTCATAACTGTCTCAAAACCAGGCTCCAAGCCTCACTCAGTCAGTACTTTCCAGTCTCACTCGCAATGCTCTAACATATGAAAATCAGCTCAAACCAATGATAAGTTAGAATAAACTAGTAACTTAAGAGACTGAGGCATGAAACATATACTATAACAGGACTGAATACATGAAAGCAATAATCACAGATAGAGGNCGCTATATCAAGCCAATGAGGGCTTTATTTCAGGATCGTTGCGGTGTGCTGTCCGACCTCATAACTGTCTCAAAACAAGGCTCCGCACCTTACTTAGTCAGTACCTTCCAGTCTCACGCACAGTGCTTTAACATATGAAAAATCAGTTTAAACCAATGACAATATAGAATAAACTAGCGACTTACGAGACTGAGGCATGAAACATATACCATAGCAGGACTGAGTACATGAAAGTAATAATTGCTGATAGAGACAACAATAATCGACCATTCCGGTCTAAACACATCGGCGTGAAGCCTTAACATTTATACTTAGCATGATTTCTATTTCGTTCAAGGTAATCACCACTTTCACAGTACAATATCAATCTGAGATAACCAGTAGACAATGCCATGGGATGAGCCAGGCAACAAATATTCGGTAAACGTCTGCATGCCCGTCACTTGGCAAGTGTGTCACCTTAATTAACAGATAATATCAAATAGTTTGGGGTTTCGAACCCTCAATTCCAAGTTTGGAAGCGTTACTTACCTCAAAACCGGCTAACACACTACTCTGCAGTTCCCTTGCCACTAAATTCGGCCTCAGAGTGCTCCAATTCTACCAACAATCAAATGTATATCATTATAATATGCTAAGGAACTAATCCCAATCGAAATGTATCAAAAATACTCAAAAATTCCGAATTGGTCAAAACCCGACCCCCGGGCCCACGTCTCGAAATTTAAAAATTTTTATACCAAACTGTTCTTCATCATCTCACGAGTCCGTACATATAAAGAACACTAAATACGGAGTCCAAATGACCCCTTAAATCACCATTTGAAGGATTCTTAATCTCAAGCCCTAATCACCCAATTTACACTGATTTTTCCCTAATTTCCACCATAATTCCTACTTTAATCACATATAAATGAGTTTAGAGTCCAAAACTCTTACCTTGGTGAAGAACTATCGAATCCCCTCTTCAAAACCCTTCCAAAAGCTTCAAACCAGGATGAAATATTGAGAAAATAGCTAAAATTCGCAAAGGCACATTTTTTTATACCTTCTGTCCAGTGGGTCCGCACTTGCGACCAATTACACGCACCTGCGGAACCGCACCTGCGGATCCCAGATAGCACTTGCAAAAAAATACTAAGGCCTCAAATCCCGCACTTGCGATTGACCTCCCGCACCTGCGGCCTCGTAGGTGCGGCAATTACCTCGCAGCTGCGGAAATCCCCTCACTTGGCCAACTTCCGGACCTGCGGTGCCACGTCCGCTCCTGCGGAACCGCACCTGCGGCTCCCCATCCGCAGGTGCGAAAAACACCAGCAACAGAACATAGCAGTGACAAAAATCATTCTGAACTCCCCGTTAACCATCCGAAACCATCCTGAGCCCCTCGGGAACCCAACCAAACATACCAACACCTCATATATGATCATTCAAACTTAGTTGCACTCCCGAAACACTAAAACTAACATCAAAACACCAGAATCACATCAAATTCAAGCCTAAGAACTTTGAAATTTCTAAAATTCTCCAACGATGCCGAAACTACCCAAAACAACTCCGATTAACCTGAAATTTTACAGACATATCCAAAATGACATTACGAACCTGTTCCAACTTCCGGAATTCCATTCCGACATTGATAGCCTATTTTCCACTGCCGACCGAAAATCACCAAAAACTAACTTTCACCAATTCAAGCCTAATTCGACACCGGACATCACAAAAATATTCCGAGCACACTCATAAGTCCCAAATGACCTAACGAAGCTATCCGAGCCATAAAATCCGCATTCCGAGATCGTTTCCCAATAAGTCAACTCTCAATTGACTTTTCCCATTATAAAGGCTATCTTTTAAAGACTAAGTTACTAAATTCTCACTTAACCATTCCGATTTCAAGCCTATCGAATCTAACACATCAATAAAATAATAAACAATCCATGAAAAGTCAATGACAGCAATAAAAATAAAAGTTCTACGTAACGACAGACCGGGTCGTTACATTCTCTCCCACTTAAACATACGTTCGTCCTCGAACGTGGCTAGAGCTGTTCCAACACCACCAAAAATTGTTGTGTAACCTTCCATGCACATATTCGGAGGTGATCCCATGTAACCCTACCCCATCTACGTCCGATAACACAACATAACTGAAATTTCATTATCAAATTCTGACCCATAGGCCTTAAAACCAAGTTTCCACTTCTGAATAATTTGCAGTTCAAATTTCCTTGACTATAAGCTGAAATAGTCTGAACACGTTGTATCAAACCATATCTGTAACCCAAGATAAAATCACTTAATATACCACGTGGCTCAACCACTCATAGAGATAACTCCTAACCACAATAATTGTTCAAACAACCCAATACCGGTACATACCCTCTTATCAAACCATGCCTCGTTATAACACTTCCATATACTGCCGATGATGAAAGAAAAACGTATAACCCAGTAACTATTCGCCCGATCAGTATCAATACCATCCAGAGCCATAACTTGTGCAACTTGTGCACGCAATAGCCACATACCAAGAGTTCAATTCATTAAATAAAGAAGACTCGCACGAGAGGGATATCCTTCCACTAACACTTACCATTACCACATCATAATAAAGGTTTGATACACATCGTGAAACCATATCACACAAATCCGACACCAAGGATCATACCTCTACCTAACCGAGCTGCAAAGCGTGATCCCATCCAACCGCTGGATCCTATGACACACTCCAAACCACCTTGCTCAAAATCAATAACCATGCAAAATTCGACATCAATTACTCAAAGTGCATTTCCATAACCACGGGGGAAATTGGACGATACCATGCCACCCAAACCAGAAAGAACATGACCAACACGTCTCAATCCTGCAACAGCTACTTACTTGCCCTACTCAAATCTCGCTATAAAGCCCCGATAGAACTACACCCTATGCGCATATATAAACAACAATCACAACTCCTCGAAACACCGCAAAGTAACTCATAGACCGCTCCGAAACATGAATAAGCTCAGTGATGATCAAATGGTACATCCCTCAACAGTAGCATTTCGGAGTCAACAATTCCGACTCGGTGCATGACACATACCCATACTGGCCTACCAATAACTCTAAGTCAACTTTGGTCACCCACAACAGGTAGATAACTCTCTAAACATTCATAATGAATGAATCATGACATATACTAACACCTGACTAGCTTTTCTCGCATCCTCGTAGTTCATAACTACAAAAATAATTTGTTCATGAAAAACTCCCCGTCTCAAAATCCATGAGGCGCACCAATTACCATATCTGATCCCAGTTCCACCGCTCAAATGTATAACACGCCCCAAATAATTTATCATTCTGTGAGGGATACACCCATAATTCCTCTATGTCACCAAGAAACCTCAAATACCAGCAGTCGATCCAACGAGAGAGCGTCGTAACACCAATGAAGCACCCTATTTAGACACATTGCTTTGAACACATTGCCCTTTATGAATGTATACTCTCACCCAGCCACCCAATAGTGGTATTCTTTACCTAATCATCTAAAACTACCAGTTCCGACCTTCCTTCCAAAAACTAAACCGTGACCTCATATATGCCACTCTCCACCATACACAAAATACCGCATACGCCATGCAATCCTATGATAAATATGAGAACTTCATGCTCCTTTCCTAGCCACAACAACTACTTACCCAACTAGCCAAGAACTTTCCATTCGATCCCATCTAGAAACAAAATCACTATACATCACCTAGCCCTCACGCCCGTAGAAATATACATCTCCAAACGTGGTAGAAACCATCAAGAACTCCCGAATCACACTTTTACAACACCAAACCGTCAGGACTGAATCCTTCTAACTCAACCAAGCTACGCATGCCACCAAATTCCAAGAGAATTGCTAATAACTACCTGTAACAACTCATTACCTTATAAACACCCAAAGAACTACCCATATCCCTTATCATCCCAATCTGACCCACCACCAAGCTGTCCTACTTATTCAAGTTCATCCTGACTTACCTTCGAATTGATACTTCTTCTTGCCATAATACCATAATTCTCAATCCCGAATCACTGCACGAAACCCGAACATAAAAATATACCGTCTAAGGCTCATAAGCGACTGAATACTCCCTCAATTATCCCCAAATGCACCACATTAGAAAAACTTACCCTGAAGAGACTTCCTGCGAATTTAAAGTCATTACCTTCTCTTTCCTAATACTGATGGATAGAATCCATGATAATGCAAATATACCACAAGTCTTGACACCTTTCCCGTAACTCTCAGTTCTTGCCCTTCTCACACCTTGAAGACCCTCGATCGCTACATATAACATTGAGTCTGTCTAAACCATTCTCGAACGCCATTTACTCTACGAAATTTCAATTACACTAACCAAGTAAACAGAACGACCTGACCCCGCTTGCAATCCACACACTAGGAAAGTAATTCACACCTTTGAGGCAAAAATCACGCTCATACATTGCACACTCTACACTTACCAGTACAACTCCATCATAAAATGAATTCCACTATCCGTAAAGTACATTACAACTTGTATCGAAGAAATTTCCATCACTCGAGTCATCCTGACTCCACCTCTGTAGGTTATAGTTGATTCACCAACATACCTCGAACCAAAACCAATACAATGCATAATCATGTAATCAACTTATCAATAAAAAAACTCCCCCACTTGGCTCAAAGCCAAGGATCACGACAAATAAGACTATGCCCACACATTATCACTTCCACCATGTTGTGGTGGGAGTCAACTAAATCCTCCATAAGCTTATATGACCCAAACCATCTAACACTCAAATCAATTGCAAATCTCGCATCCACCATTGTGATGGTCATGACAACTCTTACTAGCGATCTAAACTCAATTGCAACATACATCATTTACTAATAGAGAGAACTTACTACAGATAAACATAAGGGTCACACACCTGAGGACAACCCACAGGAGATACCCCTACCTGCTAAATCTCAAAATGTTATCTCCCTATACACTTCCGAATATCATAGCTATCACACAATCACTATACCTTCCTATAGTAGAACACAACCAATGCCTACCCTCGAGACATCCCATAAACGGTATAAGGACCTGAAGCTGATGGCAATACTAACACTGGAGTTATGGTCCAGGAATTCTTGAGCTTCTGGAAGCTTCACTCACACTCGTCTGACCACATAGATACCTTCGCTGGACACCACGTGTCCCTAGAATGCTATTGAACTAAGCCAACAATTCACACTTGGAGAACTTCGCACAAAGCTCCTCCTCCCTATATCCTTGTAATACCATCATCAAATGCCGAGTATGCTATCCCTGGCTACGAGAGTATGACAGGATGCCATCAATAAATACAATAACAAAGGAGTTATAACACGACTGAATACACCGTCAATCAAATACATGAACGCTGATGGGGCATTGGTCAACCCAAAAGACATCACCGGGAACTCATAACACAACAGAAAAATCCACTTCACTCCACCACTAAACCACATGAGAGGTCCTTCAATACACTCACAACTCGAAGCCATATCCTAACTCAATATAGACGTCAAATACTTAATGGTTCTTGCCACATTTCCCGCTAGTCCATTCTTGTCACAATTAACCAACCTGAACATATCTAACTATCAATCAAACTCACCACGTAGTCATCTAGTCACAAAGTTCCATTAATAAGGACACCCACGGACATATAAGTCCCCAATACCTATGCTCGCACAAATGAAATCTCAACTACAGACAAAAATCCGGCCTTAAGTCCTCCAGACTGGCCCCAAACATGCTAAAATCACATCCCATTCATGGAAGTCACAAACCATCGGTGCACGGCTGATACCGAGCGCTTACGTGCACGTTTGAATACATGAAAGGAGTTCAAAGAATTACACTTCAGGTTGAATCAATGACTCGCACGACAAGAGTTCAAGAATGTGAGATTTTTCCTAAAGGTTCTGCAGCCTCTCGAAGATAAGTTACAGACGTCTCCGTACCGATCCGCAAGACTCTACTAAACCTGCTCATGACTGGTGAGACCTATTTAACCTAGCACTCTGATACCAACTTGTCACGACCCATTTCCAGAGTCGTGATTNATAATAATAATAATAATAATAATAATAATAATAATAATAATAATAATAATAATAATAATAATAATAATAATAATAATAATAATAATAATAATAATAATAATAATAATAATAATAATAATAATAATAATAATAATAATAATAATAATAATAATAATAATAAATCCAAGGTTTTTAGGAAACCAGTTTATGAAATTCAAAAGACCAAATCCTACTAACCCCGGATCCAGTGTCACACAGTCACCAAGTACTGAGGAAAAAGGCCGATCCAGCCCCCACGGAGAAATCCATCTCTGAAACATAATAACCACGGAGAAATCCATCTCCGGAACATAATAACCACAGAGAAATCCATTGCCGGAATATCTGTGCGCTCACTGGGGGTGTATAGACTCCGGAGGGGCTCCTTTCAGCCCAAGCTCTATATCAACCCAACGAAGGCATGATTTCAGGATCGCTGCGGTGTGCAGTCCGACCTCATAACTGTCTCAAAACCAGGCTCCAAGCCTCACTCAGTCAGTACTTTCCAGTCTCACTCACAATGCTCTAACATATGAAAATCAGCTCAAACCAATGATAAGTTAGAATAAACTAGCAACTTAAGAGACTGAGGCATGAAACATATACTATAATAGGACTGAGTACATGAAAGAAATAATCACAGATAGAGACAGCAATAATCGACCATTCCGGTCTAAACACATCGGCGTGAAGCCTTAACATTTATACTTAGCATGATTTCTATTTCGTTCAAGGTAATCACCACCTTCACAGTACAATATCAATCTGAGATAACCAGTACACAGTGCCATGGGATGAGCCAGGCTTCAAATATTCGGTAAATGCCTGCATGCCCGTCACTTGGCAAGTGCGTCACCTTAATTAACAGAAAATATCAAATAGTATGGGGTTTCTAACCCTCAGTTCCAAGTTTGGAAGCGTTACTTACCTCAAAACCGGCTAACACACTACTCCGCAGTGCCCTTGCCTCTAAGTTCAGCCTCCGAGTGCTCCAATTCTACCAACAATCAGATGTATATCATTATAATATGCTAAGGAACTAATCTCAATCGAAATATATCAAAAATACTCAAAAATTCCGAAATTGGTAAAAACCCGACCCCCGGGTCCATGTCCTGAAATTCAAAAAATTTTATACCAAACGGTTTTTCGTCATCTCACGAGTCCGTACATATAAAGAACACTAAATTCGGAGTCCAAATGACCCCTTAAATCACCATTTTAAGGATTCTTAATCACAAGCCCTAATCACCCAATTTACACTGATTTTTCCCTAATTTCCACCATAATTCTGACCGTTAATCAGATATAAACGAGTTTAGAGTCCAAAAATCTTACCTTGGTGAAGAACTACCGAATTCCCTCTTCAACACCCTTCCAAAATCTTCAAACCTGGATGAAATATTGAGAAAATGGCTAAAATTCGCGAAGGCACATTTTTTTATACCTTCTATCCAGTGGGTCCACACCTGCGACCACTTACACGCACCTGCGGATCCCAGGTCGCACCTGCGAAAAAATGCTAAGGCCTCAAATCCCGCACCTGCGGCCTCGCAGGTGCGGCAATTACCTCGCACCTGCCGAAATCCCCTCACTTGGCCAACTTCCGCACATGCAGTGCCACGTCCGCTCCTGCGGAACCGCACCTGCGGCTCCCCATCCGCAGGTGCGAAAAACACCAACAACAGAACATAGTAGTGACAAAAATCATTCTGAACTCTCCGTTAAGCATCTGAAACCATCTCAAGCCCCTCAGGAACCCAACCAAACATACCAACACCTCATATATGATCATTCAAACTTAGTTGCACTCCTGAAACACTAAAAATAACATCAAAACACCAGAATCACATCAAATTCAAGCCTAAGAACTTTGAAATTTCTAAAATCCTCCAACGATGCTGATACTACCCAAAACAACTCCGATTAACCTGAAATTTTGCAGACATATCCAAATGACATTACGAACCTGTTCCAACTTCCGGAGTTCCATTCCGACCGTGATAGCCTATTTTCCACTGCCGACCGAAAATCACCAAAAACTAACTTTCGCCAATTCAAGCCTAATTCTACACCGGACATCACAAAAATATTCCGAGCACACTCCTAAGTCCCAAATCACCTAACGAAGCTATCCGAGCCATAAGATCCACATTCCAATATTGTTTCCCAATGTCAACTCTCAGTTGACTTTTCCTATTATAAAGGTTATCTTTTAAAGACTAAGTTACTAAATTCTCACTTAACCATTCTGATTTCAATCCTATCGACTCTAACACATCAATAATAGAATATTCAATCCATGACAAGTCAATGACAACAATAAAAATGCAAGTTCTACGTAACGTCAAGTCGTTAGAATCCTTCATCTACCCGACCCAAACCCCTCTTTAGTCGTGGTCGTTGATCTTTGAGATCAACGGTCCACATTATTTCCTTCTTTTTTAAACTAACCTAACCCTCAAAACCCTATCTCATTTATTTTCCTCTCCCCCGCCGTCTTCGTTTCCCTAATCCCTCCCTTTCTCTCTCAATCACTCCCCTAAAACCTAGCCGCCTTCACTGGAAAACCTCACCGTTCATGAGGTTTCTTTATATTTTCCGGCCTTTTCCGACCTTCTACATCTTATTTGTTGTTCGACTTCGTTGATTTATGGGAATATCTCAAAGAAATTCAACCTAGTTTTGTTCGAAACCTTTCTCGCAGGACTGTCTATGGCCATTTCCGTTGATGAGTACTATTTTCTTCTTATTTATGGTTCGCATCTATTGTTTTAGACCAAGTTTCCTTTCATCTCTGTCATTTTCAAAAACCCTAATCTTATGACTACTTGGGTCTGTTTAGATTCTTATAGATCTAAAACGTTTTAAGTGTTACTTGGTATTTTTCCTCCAAAAAATCTTCTGTTTTCGTTATTACTATTCGATTCCAGTGCTTTTCTGAAATTAGGGTTTCGTTCTAAGTTTTCTTCAAAAGGGTTTTTGACTTTCAAGTGTTTGAATCTGATTATCCTTTGTTATTTCGACTATTTTTTGTGTATATGCTTAAACCCTAGGTCTTTCTGTTTCCTGCACTGATTGCTTCAATATTTTTACCGTTATTTATTTATTTCTGTCAATCAAATATATTTACTGATTTTATTTAGGGTTTGAATTATATTTTCCTGTTAAAATTAGTATTTCTCTGTGATTTTGCATATTTCCTTATTTGTGACTTTAATTAATAATACTTGCCTTAATTAAACTATTAGTCCGATTAAGGGGTTTAATTGACCCATATATGGTATATGACTGATTTGTTACCTTATTTGAACCCTAATTTGTATTGTTAATCGAATCTCTCTATTCTAGGGGGTCTTTCCCGGATTTTCTGTATGAAATGATTGGGTTAATTCCCCAATTAACTGGTTGATTTATTTGATTACCCTGTTTTATGAACTCTGAGTTATTCTTGCCTTGTTTGTTTACCTTACTAATTGCTATATAAACTCTTGTTCTGATTCTTCTAAACACACGAACACAATTCAGAAACACACATACACACAAACTTTGCTCTCATTCCCCCTTTCTGCTATTCGTTCTTGCTACATTATCTAGTTGGCTGAATGCCAAGGCTAGACCATTGAGTTCTGCATACTTTCACAGTCTGTTTTACCATCTTTAACTAGTATGTCTCCGCTCCTATTGTCATTCATTTTCTATGAAGATTAAACCCATGTGCTCTCCTAGTATTGCTTTTAATCAGTATGTTTACTTCTGCATTTAAACTTCTATCTTTCTTGTTATTGCTTTTTAATCAGTATGTTTACTCCTGCATTTTAACCTCTATCTTTCCTGTTTATTGCTTTCAATCACTATGTTTACTTCTGTACTTAAACTTTTGGCTCTCCTGTTTATTGACCTCAATTAGTATAACCACTTATGTGTAGTTTTAAGCCATGTCTTTCATGTGTATTGATTTCAATCAGCATGACTACCTATGTCTTCCCTGTTTATTGATCTTAGTTAGCCTGAGTACTTCCATGAAGCCAGACACCTATGACTTTCCTGTCTATTGCTCATAATCAACATGATTACTACTGTGTACTTAGACCTATGCCCTTCATGTTCGTTGCTTCTGTTGCTATGTCCTATTCAATAATCTGGCTGTTATCACATATAGTTAGACCTATATGTTTCCCTGTTTATGAATCTTAATCAGTATGCTATGTCCCATTCAGTAATATAGTTGTTACCATATTAACTTATGTGCCTCCAGTTTGTGGCTTTTTAATTAACATGTTTATCCATGTTGCTATGTCCTATGTTGTCAACCTGCTTTATGTTCTGTTAACTAGCATGCTTTCACTCTCACCATGTATTATGTGTTCCTGACTAATGACATTTATGTTCCTAACCCCTGATACCCTTCTCTGTGTAGTTGTTTGTTTATAGCATGCTATATGCCCACCTAGTGTTAATTAATGAACTAATCTAGGCAATGTGAAGCTTTGCTTTGAAATGGTTGTGATTCTGTTTTTGTCCCTTGTTCGATTGCTGGAAACCTTTGTTGGAACTCAGAGTGCTGCAATGACTCTGTTTATTCCTATTTTACTCCTAAATTATTTGCTCAAAACTATTCCTTATTTTCATACACTATTTTCAATTCCTACTCTTAGAATATCTAGAGTCTTGCCCCTCCAGTGTGAGCACTGCCTAGGAGTCCATGAGACTCCTCCAAACTGTGACACACTAGGGATGGTTATTCCACACTTATGCAAAAAACTATTTTTTAAAGGATTCCTGGTGTGAGCATTGCCCGGGGTCCCTGAGACCCTTGGGAACTTTGACACACCAGGATACCATTTTGGTACTATGAGATAGTGGCATTTCAGACTTGGGTGAAGGCCTGGTTTTCCAGGTTTTTATTGGGCCTATCTAGGCTCCCTATATAATAGTAATTTCATTCTGTAATTCATTTACACCAGGTCTGTAATAATAATTCTTGTAAAAACAGATATTGGGGTTATTAGTAAAGCTGAGAGGGATTTTTATATATCTTTGTTGGGATCGGGTAGAAATCATGCCTATAGGATTGTTGTGATTGTTTATATGCATTAGAAATCATGCCTATAGGACTTATCTGATTATTTATCCTGAATTTCCACTTTACATCTTAGAAATCCTGTTATGGGACGTTTATCAATTCTCTATCAAAATTCATGTTCATGCATATATTCAAGTCTCAATGTGCATTAGAAACCATGCCTATAGGATCTTCCTTTGGGAATTATCAAATTCGCATAATATTCTGCTCACTTAGATATCATGTCCTTAGGAAATCATATTTGAAATCAGTATGAACACTTAGTCGTCATGCCTATAAGGAATAAGTCTAAAAACGGTTTGACACTTAGATATCATGTTTGTAGAGATAAATATGTAAAATCAATTTCTGTGTTTATATCTCTTGAAGTAATGCTTATGATCATTTTCAGTGCATAGACAGCATGCATATAGGGTCTAAATGGATAAAAATCCGTATGTTATAAGTCAATCTCTAGTTTATTATTATGGTCTGATTCACGCTTAGATACTATGTCTATAGGCTCCCCCCCCCCAGATTCAGTAAGCCATAAAAATCAGTAGGCAAACTGATTAGGTGTTCACTGCCTCGCCTTAACAAATGTGGCATATTCTGCTTTTGTGCTCACCTAGACATCCTGCTATATGACTTTAAAGTGCTTATAATTGTTGTTTGAGACGTGCAATTGTTTGCTTATTTGTGGAGGTAAATGTGAGCCTTTGACTGCTTTGTTATATGACAGTCCTATATGTTTTGTTTGTCGCTTAGGTTTTCCCCTTTTAAGCACCATAGGTAAGTCTATAACCACCTTAATAGAGGTCCTAAACACCTCGAGGGACATAGGTAAAAGGGGCGGGTAATACACGCATAGAGTACGTATTCAATTAGAATCGCTTGTGTAGTAATTAAGGGGAGGGTATTTGGGTAGTGAAGGATATGATGACATGTGCGCTAATACTACGCGTAACACCTCTATTTGGGGAAAGTTTACCGAGTATTGCACAGAAATGATCCTATAGGCTAATAAATCTAGGACCCCCTTTATTCCCGTTTTGAATGATCTTTACTTGTTTAAATTTCTTTATCACTAATTCACTAAAATGAGTTTGGCCGGTACTCATTGTTGTGGACCTCGAGGGGTGCCTAACACCTTCCTCTCGAGGTAATTTCGATCCCTTACCCAATATCTGGTAATGTAAACTGGTTTATGAGTTACTTGCATTAGGTTCACTAACGCACCTTAAATCCGTTAGGTGGAGACTCTTCAAATTCCATACCCCTTCCCAAAAGGAAATGAGTTATCCCAAAAGATGTCGAAACCCCGGACTCCGCGAGGAAAAATGGGGCGCGCCAGCATGCGACTCTGCTAGGGATCCTTAGGCTCTTACCTTGACAATCTTGTTTCTGTGAATTAGTCTAAGCATGCTTTATTCTGCTGATACGTGTGCACCATTTCCATTTCTCTTTATGTGAACTTAATTATTTATTTTCAAGTATTTATGATTTCCTTCACTACGAAACTGACTTGTCTCTTTGTTTTCTTTTTTTACTGTCTTTCAATTATTAAATACCGCATTTATTATTTTCCTAATGTGCAAATACGTGAAAACATGCTATTTGTTGTTGCATAAACCATGCTCAACATCATATTCCACTCATGCGTAGTCAACCCTTTAGCAACGCTTGATGAGTGGTTGTGCTCTTCCTATATGTCACCCTTTACATTCGGAAAGGCTTATTTGTGGTAAAACTAGTCGATCAGCGGTGCAATCGACGGTTTCGTGCCTTTCCCCCTCAAGTTGTCCGCTTGAGGGTACTAGTATAGACCTCCATAGCAACCTTACTCTGATCATAGATGTACATGCATCATGGTTAAACTTAGTCGCGTTAATATGTTGTCCACATAATAACCCCTTAAGACAAACCTTATCCAAAGTCCAACGGGGTTTCCCTAATCCCAATGGACACAACCACGTTTTGTGCATTAATTTTTTAGAACTAAATGCCAATATGCTAACCATGGATGTATAAATAGTCGAATCGGGAGGGGGAAAAGGGCCTAACCTTCTTTGTTTTGCAGAAAATGAGGCACGAGGTCCCCAAGTTCGGCATGGTCCGCAATATACCACCACTTCTACTGGATTGGTGGGAAGATCTTTCCTCAAGTGACAAGAAACATGTGAGAAAAGTCCTGGGAAATTTACCTTCTCTGTTAGACATCCAACCAAACAACATGCTAATTGAAGCTGCAACTATGTTTTGGGATAGTGAAAGGTCTGTGTTCTGCTTTGGGAACATAGAAATGACCCCACTCCTAGAAGAAATAGGGGGATTTGCTGGGCTACCTTGGGATAGACCTGGTCTATTGGTGCCGAAAAATCGCACTGGTAAGGGGTTTCTAAAGATGATGGGTCTGAAGAAGAATGTAGATTTGGAGTGCTTAAAGAACTTTTACATACCCTTTGACTATTTGTACGAGAGATACGGTCATAGAAAGTCCTACCATATGTTCCATGATGATTTCTCTATCACTTCCTTGGGTCACATTCACCGCAGAGTTTTTGTGTATGTTGTTTGTTTCTTGGGCATGATAGTGTTCCGAATGAAAGGGGACAGAATTCACACCAGACTGGCTATGGTAGCCAAAACTCTAATGGAGGCAATCGAGGGACAAACATATACCATAGTCCCTATGATTACAGCTAATATTTACCGGGCTTTAGACCGCTGCCAGAAGGGGTTCAAGCATTTCAAGGGTTGTAATTTGCTGCTGCAGTTTTGGTTACTAGAGCATCTCCAAAAGGGTCAATATCGTCAAGAGTTTCCACGGAGGGCGTGGAATGATCACACAGCCTTCCACCACCCTAAGAGGATGACTTATATCCCAGACAGGTTTGCTCAACAAGAAAGTTCTAAGGAATGGGTGGAGTTCTTCGACAATCTGACCGAGGATCAGGTCCAGTGGATGTTTAAATGGTTACTGACGTGTTCATCATCAGGTCTAGGGACGCTCCTCGCTTAGTGTTGATTGGGTTAAGGGGGATATACCCTTATGTCCCCATCTGGGTTATGAGACAAGCAGGCAGGAGGCAGGTCGTACCGCGGATTGCAAAGATGAGTCATGTCCGGGCAAATTTTCAGGATGACGACATCCCTTACAGGTGCCAAGCTCAGCATATGTGGCACTCAAAGATCATTGTAGAGAAGGACACCATCGATCCAGACAGGTACCACGCATGGCATTTACACTTTTACCCATCATGGTTGGAAGACAGCGTAGCAGGGGTAGTTGAGCGGGGAATCGGTCGAGGAAACAGGGTCATAGACGAAGTTGTTGAAGCCCAAGTGAGATACAATAAACTGCGTAAAAGGGTTCATGAGTTCAAGGCCGAGCATCTGGAGCAACACGAGACTGATATGGAACTGATCAATGAATGGAGGGAAAGGTCTATCAAATCTAATGAAAGACTGGGGTATTTGTAGCAAGGTTTGACGGATCTGGAGGGGAAGACGAGGAAAAGAGTCGCCGACTAACAGAATGTTGAAGGAAGCGAAGAAGGACATCTAGAAAGGTTATACCTGTTGTTGGGCATGCACGACCTGGGGAAGCTGATCAATAGAGCCAAGAAGATCAAGCCTTAGGAGGGTCCTTCTGGGACTAAGTAGATTAGATTTATTTGTTTTCCCTAAATGTAATAAGGCCAAGTGTCAGTAGTGACTTACCTTTTATTATCTTAGTGTCGTGTTGGATTCATCTATTTTTATATTAATGAAATGAGGCAATTATTGGCATTTACGTTCTCCAAAATAACTTGTCGCTAGGCCTACCTCGGGCACAACAATGTTTTCGAATTAGGACGCAAATTTACATTCCTGCAATATGTGTTTAAATACTGCAAATATTCTTTCCCATAACTCTTATGACTTGGCTACCTTTTTGTTTTTTTTTCTTATTTCTTTCTTTTGATTATTCCCCATTTCCCAAAGGTTGGTTCGCGCATACTGGCATCATCAGCTTATCACACAAGATCCAGGGGCCCTCCACCTTCTCCTCATCCTAGTCCACTAAAAGGAAAAGGAAAAGCAAAAATGGATGACTTGAACGGCACCAGAAAAGACAACAATATACATGTTGAACATGCAGAAGCTTCTGATGGTCGGGGTACTCAGGCATCAAAAGATGCGGTCTCACGGCTTGAGTAGAGAATATTAGAACTTCAGGGTGAGCTCGAGCAGGTCTGGAGCTTAGCAAACCTCTCCCTCACACTCAATATCCCAGACGTCAACCACCCAAACACCTAGAATACCGTACCACCTCAAAACACACCCAACAAGCTCACACAGAATCCACCCCCACCTCACCATTATACAACCCTAACACAGAATCAAACTATCCCTCCACAATATCAGCGGAACACCTACCATACTCCATAAAATACCCCACAAATTATTCCCGAACACCAGAACTCCACCAATGATCATCATTATACCTAAACTCTCGGTCACCAAAACAACCCCATATACGTGAAAAATCTACCTCACTCCACTCAACCCATATCCTATACACTAGAATCTACTGAGAAGGACCTATTCATTAAGAACATGGCTGAGGAGCTTAAGAAATTGACAAGACGTCGAAGGAGGTAAAGGGATAGAAGGTCTGAACTACGAAGATCTATGCATACAACCAGACATGGAACTGCCTGAGGGATACAAACTTCCCAAGTTCGAAATTTTTGACGAAACATGTGATCCCAAGGTTCATCTGAGAACCTATTGTGACAAGCTCATAGGGGTCGGAAAGGATGAAAGGATCCGAATGAAGATCTTCATGAGGGTCTTCGGGAGATGCCTTATCCTGGTATATCATCCAGAATCCTAAGAAATGAGCCGGTTGGGTGAGCATGGCATCCGACTTCATGGACAGGTTCAGGTTTAATACAGAGGATGCGCCAAATGTCTTTTACGTCTAGAACTTAAAAAAAATCCAACTGAGACCTTCCACGAGTATGCTACTCGTTGGAGGTCAGAAGCAGCCAAGGTCAGACCGACGTTGGATGAAGAACAGATGAACAAGTTCTTTGTCAGGGAACAGGATCCCCAGTACTATGAAAGTTTGATGGTTATTGAAAACCATAAGTTCTCTGATATCATCAAACTCGGGGAAAGGATTGAAGAGGGAATTAAAAGCGGTATAGTGACAAACTTCGAGGCACTATAGGCCACGAATAAAGCATTACAATCGGGGGGTATATCAAAGAAGAAGGATGTGGGAACAGTAATGGTTGCTCAATGACCCCAAACTTCATTTGTATATCAGACCTCTCCACTCGCATACAAAAAACCTCCACCCACATATCAACCATCACCTCCTAGATATTTCCAACCAGTCACTGTTTACCATACATATAATTCCCAACCATCTTACTTTCAGTCACCTCCAACTCGTCCAAACTACCTAAGACACCGGCCTAACTTTGACCGCAAACCACCCAAACAATATACCGCCATTGCTGAACCCATTGACCAGTTGTATGAGAGGTTGAAGGCTGCTGGTTACGTCACCCATATCCCTGCTGTGGCCATGAAGAATTCATCCTAATGGGTCAACCCAAATAAAACCTGTGCATATCATTCTTGTATGAAAGGGCACACCATTGATGAGTGCCGGACACTGAAGGATAAGATCCAGACCTTGATTGATAATAAGATCATCCAGGCAAAAGAGGCTACACCTAACATCCGTAACAAACCTCTCCTAGATCATAGGGGTGAAGGTATCAATGTGATAGAGACCGATGAGGAATGGGATCCTGAGGGATCAATTGGACTTATCAAAGAGGGTGACGATCCTAAGAACCCCGCAGTCACACTCAATCCTATTATACTGCAGATATGGACGCCAGTTGGAGTTGAGATAGCCGCATCGGTTCCTTTAGAAGTAGAAGTAACGCCACCCGCAGCAATACTTACTCCATTTGAAGTGGAGGTGGCCATACCTTTCATTGTAACAGTGGCATCCACACCGCCCTTCAATACCAATGCTATACCTTGGGATTATGTGGCCAAGGCTAGAAGAAAGGGAAAGTCAAAGATAGAAGAATCCGGTGCTGCACAAGGGATGACCAGAACAGGAAGGGTTTATACACCTAAACACTTAGGAGAAACCAGTAAGCAAGCTTCTAACAAACTGCCCGTCATTGAGACTAGTACAGATGACCTATGGAGGAAGGTACATACAAGGTAGTACTCTGTCATTGATCATCTGAACAAGAATCCCGCTTAGATATCTATCCTGTCCCTGCTGCAAAATTCTGAGGCACACAGGAATGCTCTAATGAAGGTGTTGAGTGAAGCATGTGTACCCAACAACATCATTGGTGGAGAAATGGCCAATATGGTAGGACAGGTGCTGGAGAGCCACAAAATCACCTTTCACGAGGACGACCTGTCGCCTAAAGGTTTGAATCACAACAGGGCACTGCACATTACAGTGCAATGAGAAGATAAGTTCATTGCCAGATTTCTGATCGAAGGAGGATCCAGTCTCAACATTTGCCCATTAACAACACTGAAGAGTTTGGGCAAAGGCTTGCATGAGATACGGGAAGGAACTATGAATGTAAAAGCATTTGATGGGTCTCAGAGAGCTACCATTGGAGAGATAATCTCTATCTACATATGGGGCCTACCTGGTTCACGGTCGAGTTTCACATACTGGATATATCTGCATCCTACAATATGTTGCTGGGATGACCGTGGATACATATTGTTGATGCTGTAGCATTAACTTTACATCAGGCCGTGAATTTCAAATGGAACCACCAGGAAGTAATTATTCATAGATATGGAAGAAACCCCATTTACACTAGTCAGACTATCCCGATGATTGAAAATAGAAGAAAGCTAGGTGGAGAAACCTACCATCGTATCGAGCGGGTGAACGCGATCGAGAAAGATAAATGGTGGAGTAGAAAGATAGCAAGCATTCTAGCATGGAGAGGATATGAGCCCGGCAAGGGGATTGGTAAGAATCTTCAGGGCATCTCCAAACGAATACAACCAAAGCACCATGGTACCACTTTTGGGTTGGGATACCAATACACCTGGCAAGAATACCAAGATTGGTCACCACTATGGCGTGGTCCGTGCTATCCACTCGAGCAGCCTGTGCCAAACCTAAGTAAGACTTTCCATCACACCGACATTATATGGGGATCAGAGGAGGAAGAAGCATTGGCAGCCTTGAGGAACCTGTTTCTGGAAGATGATGATATGGACTGTTGCGTAATTGTTGAGGAGGAGGAGGAGAAAGGCCCTACCATCCGAGCTGTGGAGAGAGGAACATTCATCAAGAATTGGACTGTCAGACCATCCAGGGCCCGACGAGTCCCAGGGTAGCAAGGCTGAACGACATTATTTATTTTTCTTTCTAAGAAAAAATGATTTCCCTTTTAGCATTTTATTTTAAATAATATTTCCAATGTTCCAAAATGTTGTTTAAATTATTGAAAATTGCATTTGCTTGACACTTTCAATGAATTGATGTTTATTATTACCACTTTTTATGTATCCTTATCCATACAACATTACTATTTCCTATCTTGATGAACCAGAAATTGTGACATGTAATAAGGCAACACAATAAAATGACAGTGATTCAGAAGAAGAAGAGGATGTAATACCTTAAGAGATCATCAAAGAAGTAGAGAATTTTTAGAACAAACCCAAGTCCAACCTGGACGAAACTGAGATAATTAACTTGGGAGGTTTTGAAACCGTCAAGGAGACCCGCATCAACATTCACTTGTCGCCGTTAGAGAAAGAAAAGTACACTCAGTTCTTGAAAGAGTATGAGGAGGTTTTTGAATGGTCATACGATGATATGACCGGATTAAGTACATCCATTGTGGCCCACAAACCCGATGTGTCCACCAGTAAAGCAGAAACTCAGGAAATTCAAGCCTGATATGAAAGCTATTGGGATTCATCGTGTGCATTCGGGGTTCCCGCAGGAAAGCTATTGGGATTCATCGTCAGCCGCCAGGAATAGAATTGGATCCATCGAAGGCCAAATCCGTTCAGGAGTTACTACTGCCAAAGAGTAAGAAGAATGTAATGAATTTCCCCGGACGCCTCAACTACATCAGTCATTTCATAGCCGAGTCCACAGTTATATGTGAGCCAATTTTCAAGATGTTGAAGAAGGACGCAGCGACTAGTTGGACCGAAGATTGTCAAAAGGATTTTGACAAAATTAAGGAGTACTTATCAACACCACCAATCTTGGTTCCGCCAGAGCCAGGTAGACCATTGCTACTCTACCTTGCAATACTAGAAGGAGCTTTCGGTTGTGTTCTGGGGTAGCACGACGAGACAGGATGAAAAGAACAGGCCATCTATTACCTGAGTAAGAAGTTTACCACCCTATGAAGCATGGTATTCTCTGTTGGAACGAACCTGTTGTGACTTGACCTAGATAGCTCAGAAGCTTAGGCATTACTTTTGTGCCTATACAACATATCTCATATCGAGAATGGATCCTTTGAAGTATATCTTTCAGAAACCCATGCCCACCAGAAAGCTGGCTAAATGGAAAATCCTGTTAAGCGAATTCGACATTATCTATGTAACTCAGAAAGCAGTCAAGGGACAGGCACTGGCGGATCATCTTGCTGAAAACCCTGTGGGAGGAGAAAATGAACCCCTGAAAATGTTTTTCCCGATGAAGAGGTACTATTCGTATGAGAAGACATTGTTGAGTCCTACGACGGTTGGAGAATGTTCTTTGACGGAGCAGCAAATTTCAAAGGAGTCGGCATTGGAGCCATCTTGGTATCGAAAACTGGTCAACATTATCTGATATCTGCAAAACTCAGATTCCCTTGCACCAGCAACATGGCAGAATACGAGGCCTGCATATTAGGGCTCAACATGACTATTGACATGAACATTCAGAAGCTGCTAGTAATCGGTGATTCGGATTTGCTTGTGCACCAGGTGCAAGGAGAATGGGCTACCAAGAATTCCAAGATATTTCCATAACTGCACCATGTGTAGGAATTGAAGAAAAGGTTCACAAAGATAGAGTTTCGGTATGTTCCCAGAATTCAGAATGATTTTGCCGATGCATTGGCCACTTTCTCATCAATGATACAACATCCAGACAAGAAATTCATTGATCTTATCCCAGTAAGGATCCATAATCAGCCGACATATTTTGCTCATGTCGAATAGGAAACGGATTAAAGGCCTTGGTTCCACGACATCAAAGAGTATCTAGCAAAAGGAGAATACCCTAAGCATGCAAACCATACTCAGAAACACACGCTTCAGAGATTATCCAATCATTTCTTCCACAGTGAAGGAACCTTATATAGAAGAACTCCTGATTTGGGACTGTTAAGGTGTGTCGACGCAAAAGAAGCTTCTAAATTGCTCAAGGAGATGCATGATAGGACCTGCGGCCCGCATATGAATGGTTTTGTCCTGGCCAAGAAGATACTTAGGGCCGGATATTTATGGATGACCATGGAGACAGATTGCATCCGGTATGTTCAAAAGTGATACCAATGTCAAGTACATGCAGATATGATAAAAGTGACACCAAACGAGCTTAATGCAACAAGCTCACCTATGCCCTTTGCCGCCTGGGGAATGGATGTCATTGGTCCAATCGAGTCTGACGCCTCAAATATGCATCGGTTTATTTTAGTGGCTATCGACTACTTCACTAAATGGGTTGAAGTCGCATCTTACAAAGCTGTGACTAAGAAGGTCGTTGCGGATTTTGTCCGCGACCGGATTGTTTGTCGATTCGGAGTTCCAGAGTCCATCATCACTGATAATGCCGCCAATCTCAATAGTGATATGATAAAAGCCCTATGTGAGACTTTCAAAATCAAGCACAAGAATTCCACAGCATAGAGGCCCCAAATGAACGGAGCTGTGGAAGCTACCAACAATAACATCAAGAATATACTGAGGAAAATGATAGAAACCCATAAACAATGGCACGAGAAGCTACCATTTGCTTTACTGGGATACCGTACCACAGTCCGCATATCAACCGGGGCAACTCCCTATTTTCTGGTTTATGGTACTGAAGTTGTTATTCCTACCAAAGTAGAAATTCCTTCCTTGAGAATCATACAAGAAGCTGAACTCAGTGATGCAAAATGGATAAGGAGCCATTACGAGCAGCTAGCCCTCAAAGACGGAAAGAGGATGAACGCAGTATGCCATGGACAACTTTATAATAACAGGATGTACAAGGCCTTCAACAAAAGAGCTTAGCCGAGACAGTTCACACCGGGGCAGCTGGTGTTAAAGAAAATATTCCCACATCAAGATGAAGCCAAAGGGAAATTCTCTCCCAATTGGCAAGGTCCTTACATGGTTCACAGATTTATGACAGGGGGATCCCTCATACTCGCGGAAATGGACGGAGAAGTCTGGACAAAGCCGATCAATTCGGGTGCAATCAAGCGGTATTATGTGTAAACTATTTATGTTTTCTGCATATGATGTAAGTTGAACTACGCTCGACCAGATTCCCGTTTAAGAGGGGATACGTAGGCAGCCCTGTGGGTTCAGTCACAATTCAATAAAATTCCTATTTTCCCCTCAATCAGAAACTGGAGCAGAAATTTGAGGAGGACCCTCAAAATTCTGAAGCAAGTTCATCCGATCGCAGCATAATAGAGCAGTCAGAAATGTTGTCCATTTAACTGGGGAAGAATTTTAAGGAGGACCCTCAAAATTCTAACACAAAGGAAGTCGTGATGTCTCTGATCGTGTCACAGTCACTAGTTCATTTAACCAATTTCTAAAACTATATTTTTACTTTGTCTTTGAAAACTATGCATGCCTGCTTTTGAAATAAACCCCGTTTAGCGAATGTTGTCCTGATAACTTGAACATGATCTTCAGACAGAGCGAAGCAGATCCATCAAGCCGACGGAGGCACGAACCGACCCCTCCTCCCCCTACAGAACTCACTATCTTTCTTTGAATGCGGGAACAAAGAATATGCACACCTTGGAATCACGATCTTCATAACAACAAAGGTACCGAATCCATTTCCAGCTAAGAAATACTCTGCCATCATCTATTATCTGTTCTATTTGCATTGGTACTAAACCCTGTCCCAAATCTTGCATGAGGCTAAACCCTGCCTTCATATTCGCACAAAGGCTAAGCACTACCTTTTATCTGCATGAGACTAAGCTCTGTCTCAAACTTGCATGAGTCTAAGCCTTGCCTCTCTATCTGCATAAGGCTAAGTATTGTCTTCGCCTTGCATGGGACTAAGCCATGTCCCGAATTTTTCATGGGACTAAGCCATGTCCCGAATCTTGCATGAGTCTAAGCCCTGCCTCTCCATTTGCATAGGGCCAAGCACTGCCTTCACCTTGCATGGGACTAAGCCCTGTCCCGAATCTTGCATGAGGCTAATCCATGCCTCCTTAATTGCATAAGGCTGAGATCTTCCTTCCCATTGCATGAGACTAAGCATTGTCTCAAATCTTGCACGAGGCTAAGCACTGCCTCCTTATCTGCTATCTGCATAAGGCTAAGCATTGCCTTTACATTTGCATGAGACTAAGCACTGTCTCAAATCCTGCATGAGGCTAAACATTGCCTCTTTATCTGCATAAGGCTAAGCATTGCCTTCTCCTTGCATGAGACTAAGCACTGTCTCGAATCTTGCATGAGGCTAAACCCTGCATCTCCATTTGCATAAGGCTAAGTTTTGCCTTCCCCCCCCCCCACGAGACTAAGCATTGTCTCCCTTTGCATAAATACAAATGTTGCTCTATCCTAAACCTCGAATTATTATCTNTGCATAAGGCTAAGTTTTGCTTCCCCCCCCCCCACGAGACTAAGCATTGTCTCCCTTTGCATAAATACAAATGTTGCTCTATCCTAAACCTCGAATTATTATCTTTCGGGGCTAAGATCTGCCCTCAACTTCCTACAAGACTAAGCCTTGTCTTGTTGATTCTAGCATAATATTTTTCACCTCATGGGCTGAAATATCGCCAACTTGTCCGAAGGAGTCATAGTCTGAAGGCATCATCCTCATGGCCAGAAGACACCATGCCATGGCCTGAGGATCTCTCAAACTTGCATATCATTATTCAAAGTCGTCATGGTTCGGAGTCACCATTTTCATGGCCCGAGAACATCATTTCATGGCATGCGAATCCCTTACTGCACAAATTCATAGCCCAGGACATCATGGTCTAAGGACGTCATCCTCCACCGTCCAAAGACAACTCTCATGGTCTAAAGGGAATTTGCATCATGTTTAAATTCATGCACGAATATATAATTGTAGTATATCTTCTATTTGCAGGTAACCCGACGAGAAACCATTACCCAACAGGAGCAATCCCGCTCCAGCTCCTTCACTACCTCAAACATGACCGCTCACCGCAATCATTTCACCTATTCCAAAACTTTGTGTCCGTTTTTGTGATAACTTCATCGGTATATTCCGCCAATGAATCCAGAACTACACACAGCCTGATTCCTGTAAAAACAAGGATATGTAGGTAACTCAAAAGTCAGAGTGCGACCTATGTCTCTAAAATCACCCTACTCGGTCGAAATTGGCCATCATATCTTTACCCGACAACTCTTTCATGCTTCCTGGGTAAAGAGGGGAAGGTATTGATAAAAAATATTTCCCTATACTATTTTTAAAATGCATATCTATTTTCAAAATAGTACATGAACATCAACTAATATTTTTCCATAATTTCTGCATTTTTCTAAGGATTTTTTATTAATTTATCCTAGTATTTTTATTATATAAATAATTACTAATTGCATCACAAATGGCTTTATAATAATTTTATGACTTAATTTTACCATTTATATTCATAATAATCTTCAATTATTCTATAAATAGCCACATTTATATTTTTCAGGTTATAATTGAAATAACTTTGCAATAATAGCCCATGTACGCATTATTACATTATTTCACCAGAAAATAACATTTTATATTTTTATAATATTGAGTAATTATTTTAAACTATTTCTTATGCATGAAAATAATTTTTATAATTTGTTAATTATTTTCATAAATTATTTTATTAATTAGTTGAGTATTTAACAAATAGCCCCTTTCAATTTCGTTTCAACCCAATTATACCAGCCCAAATATCTTAAATCCTAGCCCAAAGCCTACCCACGCCCAATCCTTCATCTATCCGACCCAAACCCCTCTTTAATCATGGTCGTTGATCTCTGAGATCAACGGTCCACATTATTTCCTTCCTTTTTAATCTAACCTAACCCCCAAAACCCTATCTCATTTTTTTTCTCTCCCCCGCCGTCTTCGTTTCCCTAATCCCTCCCCTTCTCTCTCAATCACTCCCCAAAAACCTAGACGCCTTCACCGAAAAACTTCACCATTCATGAGGTTTCTCTGTATTTTCCGGCCTTTGCCGGCCTTCTACATCTTCTGGTTGTTCGACTTCGTTGATTTATGAGAGAATCTCAAAGAGATTCAAACTAGTTTTGTTCGAAACCTTTCTCACAGTCCTGTCTATGGCCATTTCCGTTTGTGAGTACAATATTCTTCTTATTTATGGTTCGCATATATGATTTTAGACCGAGTTTCCTTTCATATCTGTCATTTTCGAAAATCCTAATCTTATGACTACTTGGGTCTGTTCAGATCCTTATAGATCTAAAACATTTTAAGTGTTATTTGGTATTTTTCCTAAAAAATCCTTCTGTTTTCGTTATTACTATTCGATTTCAGTGCTTTTCTGAAATTAGGGTTTCGTTCTAAGTTTTCTTCAAAAGGGTTTTTTACTTTCAAGTGTTTGAATCTGATTATCCTTTGCTATTTCAACTATTTTTTATGTATATGCTTAAACCCTAGGTCTTTCTATTTCCTGCACTGATTGCTTCAATCTTTTTCCCGTTATTTGTTTATTTCTGTCAATCAAATATATTGACTGATTTTATTTAGGGTTCGAATTATATTTTCCTGTTAAAGTCAGTATTTCTTTGTGATTTTACCTATTTCCTTATTTGTGACTTTAATTAGTAATACTTGCCTTAATTAAACTATTAGTCCGATTTAGGGGTTTAATTGACCCCTATATGGTATATGACTGATTTGTTACCTTATTTGGACCCTAATTTGTACTGTTAATTGACTCTTCCTATTCCAAGGGGTCTCTCCCGGATTTTCTGTATGAATTGATTGGGTTAATTCCCCAATTAACTGGTTGATTTATTTGATTACCCTGTTTTATGAGGTCTGAGTTATTCTTGCCTTATTTGTTTACCTTACTAAGTGCTATATAAACTCTCGTTCTGATTCTTCTAAACACACGAACACAATTCATAAATACACACACACACAAACTTTGCTCTCATTCCCCCTTTCTACTATTCGTGCTTGCTACATTATCTAGTTGGCTGAAAGCCAAGGCTAGACCACTGAGTTCTGCATACTTTCACCTTCTGTTTTACCATCTTTAACTGGTATGTCTCTACTCCTCTTGTCATTCATTTTCTATGAAGATTATACCCATGTGCTCTCCTGTAATTGCTTCTATCTTTCCTGTTATTGCTTTTTAATCAGTATGTTTACTCCTGCATTTTAACCTCTATCTTTCCTGTTTATTGCTTTCAATCACTATGTTTACTTCTGTACTTAAACTTTTTTCTCTCCTGTTTATTGACCTCAATTAGTATAACCACTTTTGTGTAGTTTTAAGCCATGTCTTTCCTGTGTATTGATTTCAATTAGCATGACTACCTATGTCTTCCCTGTTTATTGATCTTAGTTAGCCTAAGTACTTCCATGAAGCCAGAATCCTAGACTTAAATGTTTCCCTGTTTATGACTCTTAATCAGTATTTTATGTCCCATTCAGTAATTTGGTTGTTACCTCATTAACTTATGTGCTTCCTGTTTGTGACTTTTTAATCAACATGTCTATCCCTGTTGCTATGTCCTATGATGTCAACCTGCTTTATGTTTTGTTAACTAGCATGCTTCGACTCTCACCTTGTCTTATGTGTTCCTAACTAATGACCTCTATGTTCCTAACCCCTGCTACCCTTCTTTGTGTAGTTGTTTTTTTATAGCATGTTATATGCCCACCTAGTGTTAATTAATGAACTAATCTAGGTAATGTGAAGCTTTGCTTTGAAATGGGTGTGATCCTGTTTTTGTCCCTTGTTCGATTGCTGGAAACCTTTGTTGGAACTCACAGTGCTGCAATGACTCCGTTTATTCCTATTTTACTCCTAAACTGTTTTCTCAAAATTATTCCTTATTTTCATACACTATTTTCAATTCCTACTCTTAGAATACCTAGGGTCATGCCCCTCCAGTGTGAGCACTGCCTAGGAGTCCATGAGACTCCTCCGAACTCTGACACACTGGGCCTGGCTCTTCCACACTTATGCACAAAACTATTTTTTAAAAGGATTCCTGGTGTGAGCATTGCCCGGGGCTTGGAAACTTTGACACACCAGGATACCATTTTGGTACTATGAGATACTGTCATTTCAGACTTGGGTGAAGGCCTATTTTTTCAGGTTTTATTTGGGCATATCTAGGCTCCCTATAAAATATAATTTCATTATATAATTCATTTACATCGGATCTATAACAATAACTCTTGTAAAAATAGATATTGGGGTTATTAATAAAGCTGGGAGGGATTTTTATATATCTTTGTTGGGATCGGGAAGAAATCATGCCTATAGGCTTGTTGTGATTGTTTATATTCATTAGAAATCATGCTTATAGGACTTATCTCATTATTTGTCCTGAATTTCCACTTTACATCTTAGAAATCCTGCTATGGGACGTTTATCAATTCTGTATCAAAATTCATGTTCATGCATATATTCAAGTCTCAATGTGCATTAGAAACCATGCCTATAGGATCTTCCTTTGGGAATTATCAAATTCGTATAATATTCTGCTCACTTAGATATCATGTCCTTAGGAAATCATATTTGAAATCAGTATGAACACTTAGCCGTCATGCCTATAAGGAATAAGTCTAAAAACAGTTTGACACTTAAATATCATGTTTGTAGAGATAAATATGTAAAATCAATCTCTGTGTTTATATCTCCTGAAGTAGTTCTTGTGATCATTTTCAGTGCATAGACAGCATGCATATAGGGTCTAAATGGATAAAAATCTGCCTGTTATAAGTCAATTGCTATTTTATTATTATGGTCTGATTCATGCTTAGATACTATGTCTATAGGCTCTCGCCCAGATTCAGTAAGCCATAAAAATCAGTAGGCAAACTGATTGGGTGTTCACTGCCTCGCCTTAACAAATGTTGCATATTCTTCTTTTTTGCGCACCTAGACATCCTGCTATAGGACTTTAAAGTGTTTAAAATTGTTGTTTGAGATGTGCAGTTGTTTGCTTATTTATGGAGATAAATGTGAGCCTTTGACTGCTTTGTTATATGACAGTCCTATCTGTTTTGTTTGTCGCTTAGATTTTCTCCTTTTAAGCACTATAGGTGAGTCTACAACCACCTTAATATAGGTCCTAAACACCTCCAGGGCCATAGGTAAAAGGGGCGGGTAATGCATGCATAGAGTACATATTCAATTAGAATCACTTAAGTAGTAATTAAGGGGAGGGTAATTGGGTAGTAAAGGATATGATGACGTGTGCGCTAATGCTATGTGTAACACCTCTATTTAGGAAAAGTTTACCGAGATTGCACAGAAATGATCCTATAGGCTAATAAACCTAGGACGCCCTTTATTCCCGCTTTGAATGATCTTTACTTGTTTAAATTGCTTTATGACTAATTCACTAAAATGAGTTTGGCCAGGACCCACCGTTGTTGACCTCGAGGGGTGCCTAACACCTTCCTCTCGAGGTAATTTTGAGCCATTACCCAATCTCTGATAATGAAAACCGGTTTATGAGTTACTTGTGTTAGGTGCCCTAACGCACCTTAAATTCGTTAGGTGGCGACTCTTCAAATTCCATACCCCTTCCCAAAAGGAAATAAGTTATCCCTAAAGATGTCGAAACCTCGAACTTCGCGAGGAAAAAGGGGGGCGCGATACAAAGAAATAGAAGAAGTTGGATTGCGTACAATTAGTGGACAAGATAACCAAAAGGATAAAAGCATCATACTTAAAACATCTTTCATATGCAGGCAGACTAAAGGTTAAAAACTCAGTACTATTTTCCATTTATAACTTTTGGGGGGCCAATGTTCATATTGCCTCAAGGAGTACGTAGTGAATGAAGTGGAAAGAATATGTAGGGAATACTTATGAGGAAGCAGAAGAGAAGAAGAAAATAGCACTCGTGGCATGGGAGAATATATGCTTTCCTAAGAAGCTTGGAGGATGAATATGAAAGGTAGCAAATTCTGGAATGTGGCCTTTATTGGGAAACTTCTATGGCAGATGATCAATAACAAGGAAGCTCTATGGGTTAAATGGGTTCACGGGTTGTACATGAAGTTTGATGTTAACATATGGATAAAGCCCCATTTGATTGCAGTTGGTACTAGAAAACACTTAACTCCTTGAAAACAGATATGCACGGATGGTATGTGCAAGGAAACTACACACTGAGCAAGGGTGGAGACTACTTAATTACTAGGAGCTATAATGCATTACTTGGGGAAATCAACAGATTACACACTGATAATTTGATATGGAGCACAATTGCACAATCAAAACATAGGTTCTTATATGGCTAAGGGCATAAAGATGACTACTTACAAAGGAGAGGCTACTGAAAATGCATGTGCATGTGGAGAATGTACTTTGCTGCTTATGTGAGGTCCAAGCTGTTGAAACACACAAGCATTTGTTCGTGGAATTCCATTGGGCACAGTCTGTTCGATCAGAAATTCTACGATGGATAGACGTGCAACTAAAGGAGGGAGATATAAGCATTCTGATAAGTTAGCATTTTAGTTAATTTTTCTAGTGTTTTAATAGAGTTTTATGCCCCGTTTATTGGAATTAATTGACTAATTATGATTTAAATGATGAAGTTTCAGCGTATGGAGTGATTAAAGAACTTAGAGGAAAAGAAAAGCATCAAAAACATGCATGAGAAGGGTGAATGGAAAGTTAAAAGTGCTAAAAGAATGAAAATAAAGAAAAGTGGAAGATGTGCGTAGCTACGCTCCCTTCATGCGTACCTACATTGTTGAGGCATTGGAAGCTGAAGATTTAGAAGAGTTCTAGAATTAGCTATTCTGCTCGGCGTAGCTACGTTCCCTACCTACACCAACTGAAGACCTGAAGCATTACAAGAGAGAGCTGTTTGGCGTAGCTATGCACCACTTTTTCGTAGCTACGTTGGCATTTGAAGGAAAATTTTGTCTACTTTTGGGACTTAGTATAAATAGTTATTTTAAGTCATTCTAGGGTATCTTTTTGGCAAGAATACTTGTGTAGCAGCTTTTGGGGTTTTCTCTTTGGGATTTTGGGTGACTTCACCCTTGTTCTACACAATCTTTCTTTCCTTTTTAGCTATTATGTTTAGATTTTCATTTCTTTTTGTATTCTCCTTCCTTAATATGTCTAGCTAAGTTATTAAGCTAGGATTGTGAAACCTAAGTGTGGTGATGTTTTTGGGTTATCAATTTCATTCTAAGTTTGACTAAGCTTTGTGTTATCTAATTACTCCATGCTTTATTGACTGATTTTGTGGTTGCAAACACTAAATCAATGCTTATTTTGCTTGTTCTATATTGGAAAAGTGGAATTTAGATTATGTACAAAGTAATTAGCAAGGAATTAAGTGGTTTAATCACTTGATTAATGAAATATAGCTAGGAATAGTGTGATTTCTACTTAGATTAATCAATTGCTTATAATTGAGCCTTAGTTGACTTGGAAGAGAAACTTGAGGTAAAAATGTCACGACCCAAACCGATGGCCCGTGACGGGTACCCGGTACCTTACTCGATCGAGTACCAGCGTAACGTATAATTCTTATTACATCATCATATACACGTGACATACGAGCCTAATAGGCCAACATAATCATTTATAAACTCAAAACATAGGCCGACAAGGCCGTACAATCTTCCACGTAAATAACATATGTCTACAAGCCTCTAAGAGTACATAAATGTCATAAAGGTCGGGATAGAGTCCCACCATACCAAAAAATAGCCGTCTAAATCATACTAACCAAACAAGAGACTCCGAAGCAAATGGAGCGCACCAACATCTCCCGCTGAGCTGATAGCCTACTTGGAGGGCTCTCAACCTGTCTATCAAGACATGCGGGCATGAAATGCAGCGTCCCCAGGAAAAAGGGGCGTCGGTACAAATAATGTACCGAGTATGTAAGGCACATAAATAACGACATAAGAGACATGAAAGAAATATAGAGCACATGACTCAACCTGCAAGCCTGAACAACTTTGTAATTCATAAATTACTTTTAGCGCCATGCATATGCATATGAATGTCGTGTCGTGTCGTGCATAGGTACATGTTTCATAACATCATCAGCCTCTGAGGGCATCCCATCATATCATATCGGCCACTGTGGGAAAAATCATCATCGTATACCAGCTGATCAGGTGGTGGTGCGTATATAACACCGTTTGAATATACATACATATATACGCGTATATAACGTCGTTTGAACCATATTTCAGCCAATGTGGGCAACATCATCATCATATACCAGTTGATCAGGTGGTGGTGCGTATATAACACCGTAACCTTTTTCCATATACATATATTTACATATATACGCGTATATAATGCCATCTGGTCATGGGTCAATGCACATGTATGAAATGCATGAAAAGTACGTAATAATCTCAATATTCCTTTCGGATAAACTTTTCCAACTGCGTATTATTCTGAGACCCATGAATAGAAAATAATAAAAATTCTCATGGAGAATCAAGAATATAGACACCCCTACTATTTCTATGAATAAAGTAATTTATAGAAACTGTGTATTTGCTCGTTTCTTCAATATAATTTGGACCATGCCAAAAGAAAGAAGGGATAGCCTTAACATACATGTTCCTTGAATTATTTGATCGAAGTGAGGCTTCTATTTCCGGGAAATACGTTGGAACGAGGGGATGAAGCCTCAGCTCTGAATTTGATCGAAACCTTGCTATGGATCGAATTTGGACGAAATGATTCTGTTTTCTAATGTTCTTGGTTCTCAATTATTGCCTTCATTCTACTACTCTTTTGGTGAGCTTTAACTTGCTTTCTGGATATGCAAGACTTTTGTTTTTAACTTTGTTTTAGAAATTTCAATGTGTAAAATGAGTTCCACAAGGTTAGATAGTAGATAAGACTAAGAAGTCTTATTTTGATAAGGCTACTTTTTTTACTCCTTAGGTGGAGACACCTATGTATAATTTATTATGAGTCATCTTTTAATTTGGTAGCATTGTGCCACATGGAGAGTGGGGGTGGGTTATTTTTTAAATTTTTTATCCACTTATTAGTTAACCGGGTAATGTTATGTTACCCGGTAATTAATCAATTACCCGGATAATTTAAAAATTACTAAAAATTACTTAAAATTCTACTTATTTTCAAAATACTTCATATATACTTTATGTATTACACTTCTTTGTTCATATGGTACCTTGCATGGTACTAGTTTATAATTATCGGATTTTACCGCTCGACCCGTATTTTATTCCAAAATGCCAAAATTTGATAAAATTTATTTTCTTCGATTTTTCTTACCCTCTTACCTTCCCAAATTTAATCATCACTTATGATCCTTATAATCCCCAAATAATCTTTTCCTTGGACTGATGTCAATTACCTTACGACAAATTCAATGTACAATACTGTAGGGTAGAACACTGTCGTTATATAATACTGTGGGACGTAATATTGCGGGGTGTAACATCATTCCCCCCTTTAGAACATTAGTCCTCGAATGTTGACTAATGCTTTTATCATTTTCTTAACTCATATCTTCCGAATACTTCAGAACTTTACTTGCCACCTAGGCAACTGTTCTGTGAATAATTCCAAAGTCTAGTGCATCTCCACCTTAGGCCTCCTTCTCACACCGCAACTTGTAGTCGGAGTCCTTCCAATCTCGTAACTGTTGCTACCTTTCATCATGCAGCATGTATAGTTTTGACCTTGTAAGCATGCCCAATCTCTAGGCTTCACATATAGAGCTTGATAAGATGTCCCTTTGGGCATTTATGGGTATACTGAAGTTCTTCGCTCTGTACTTGGTTGAATTCACGAATATTGTTATATCTCATCGCATAGGTCCGTTTAGCCATCGTTGCTTATTTCATATGTATAAATTTAAGTCCTTTAATGCTTCCTCATTACTGCTCATCTTTAGAATGACGGCTTAATCTCATCTCATATTTTGTGACTTTTGTGCACATTGTTGATTCACCTCAATTTTGATCCATAATCCACCCCTGATAACTTAACATTTTATGTATTGCTGCTAGGATTCATGTTTTATCGGGGAACGTCTGAAATGATTAGATTGATGCACCTGGGGCGTTACCCTGCTTTCATAATTGTACCTCACAGCATCCAATGCGATTCACCTTGCGTGGGTACTTAAATCCTGTCTAATTCATAAGATCCGTTTCTTTTCTTCGTTGAATCATTACTCAATCGAAGGCCCAAACGTCATCTTTTATCTATCACAATTACACCCTCATTCTATTACCAGGGTGGCATTCTAAATGTTATTAGTCTTAGATTCCTTTGAGTTCATTCAGGCTATAGTAAGCTTTGTATAATTTAGAGAAACCATCTGCTCTTCTTGTTTTCATGGGCTTAATCCTGAGGACTTATCCATTTTCGTTACCTTCTCACTCGCCCGTTCTTATCCTTACTCTTGTCTTTTAGAACCTTGTCGCTTCAACATACAATGGCTTGCGACCTACACAACTCTATTTATATTACTTGCAACCTTTCAACTTGTTTGCATCATAGATTTCCTTGTGTCATTTTGGAACGTTAAGCGAGACATCACATTGTCTCTAACTCTACTTTACTCTCCTAGTCAGGCTTTTTGATATCTAGACCACAGGCTAGCAGATATGCTAATGACGATGTTGCTATTATTCCTGGATACTGAATCCCTGCGCTTCTAGCCTTCTATCTGCAGTACGGACTATTCACATCCTTCTGCATTTAAGTATCTTGTACGTTGTTCACTTTTACCTACTTACCTTAAAATCTCGTATCATATTTTCTGCTTCTTTCATGACCTCCTTTCCATATAAGTATAATTTATCTCCACAACCTAAAGTTCTATTACAATACTTGCACCTTTGGTGCATACACAATCCGGTGGGAGCTTCATACTGACTTCTTATGAGGCCGGTACTCTTTAGTTGGCTTCATCGTAGAGCTATTATAAAATATGGCTACTGTGCTATCTTTCTTATACCTATGCTACTTAAGAGTGATCACGAGGTCTATAATTCTCTTGGTCCCTCCTGTTTTGCTTAGTCGATGTAACTCTTTAGTCGCCTCTTATTTCTGATCAGCCTCTATGTAGGCTTGAGATATCTTTCGACATGCGGTTCCTGGTATTAGTTATTACTTTAGCCTTTCATAGGCGATGAGGGATATTCATGATAAAATCCTTTAACAATTCAATCCTTCATCTATGACCTGGGGTCAATTCTTTCTTTTAACGTACACCAGAATCTTCTATAGATGAATATGATGCAGGTATAAAACTCCAAACTCTTAAGTGCGTTCATAACTAACCCTGGATCATTAGTCGAATAAATTTTTTTTTGTTCCATCTCAGCCTGGTCCATCTGCCTCCTTTTTGCATGCATACTTAACTTATCTTAGTGCCCACATATGCCAGATTTGTTTTTCGTGCAACTCATATGATCTCGAATATTACTTTTAATTTTACTTCCCGTTCATTAGCCACGGTAGGTGTCACTTTCCTTTGGAGTGCTTACAATGGTTGTGAGACTGTTGTTGCACGACCATTTCCTCTTTAGGTCATTGTGCTTAGGTTGAAGCCTTCTTCTTTATTTTAGTCTTTCGTTGTAGTACTTAGGGAGGACCACCTGATTCTTGCAAGGCTGCGAGCTTATTATATCGTATACTTGACGGACCTTCTACTGTCCTTCCTTGCCTATACTTATCCGTAGTTACTTATCTCCACGCCCTTGTGCTTGTGGGGTTGCTTCTGGACTGATATTTTGACTGTCTTTCCAGTGGCACTCTCTTTTATTTCGGTAGCACTCGTACAATACCCTTTTAACTTCCCCATATGAATATATCTCAAGTATTATAATGCCATACTGTGAGGCTGAATTCCCTATGTTGGGGTTCATTCTGTTTATCTTGCACGATCTATTGATTTTTTTGTAACCTCTTGTCTAGTAATTACTAGGCTCTTCCTGAATCAACTACTAATTGTTGTCCTATTCTCATATTCATATTCACATAATATTTCTTGGGTTATTTCCTTTGTCTTAGCTTACCTCACGTACTGGCTCCTTATCTATCAACAGCATCCCGGGTAGGAACCCTAACTTCCTTTTCTTGACGTCGTGCTTAAATAATGTTCTGGAATCGTAGTGTATATGTAATATTTGGATAAGGGCCATCTCATTCCACTTTCTTTAACGCATTCTTCCTTTACCATTCCATAGTCACTAGAACCACTTAATTCTAACTTAACGCCACATTACTCCATATTCCCCCCTTTAGGGGTGTACTCGAAGTTGAAGCCGCGAGGATCTACCTATAGATGTTTTACCTCTTCATCTTTGGCGTCATTTCTCAATATCAATGATCCTTACTCTCCTTGCGTCAATCTTCTGAACCAAGGATGACAAATTCCCTTACTCGTGAGGGTGACACTTAATGTAACTGGTACATACAGTCCCTTAACCTTAACTTTTCTAATATTGCTTGCTTTAGGGAAGCATCTTCCTGAATGACCAATCTCAGAATTTCTCATGAATCTTCTTCTGTGGTCCGTTCTATTACCGCTGGAACAAAATCTAACATTACCATGATGCCGAGTATTTCCCAATAATTCAGTCCCTAATTCATAATTAGTTTATCTTGCTTACTAGCCCATACTGATTTCTATTTCTCTGGGGATTAACTTTCCCCTCTGGTAGTCGTGTTGGAGTCACGAACTTATTTCTCGAAATGAGGATATAACCTTATGGCCTATACTCTTTTGTTGTCTTAAGGCCCATCACCTTTCGTCTCTTCCTTCATGTGACCATAGGTTCTGTAACACTCTACCGTTTTCATCCACGTGTCACACCTTATTCATAATGCTTCCTTATTTATCTTCTCATTACTCTTCTAATATTTGCATATCTCTTTTCTTGTGAAAACTTCAATACGACATTCTTTCGCTTTTAGCCTTCCTTTGCTCCATCCAGTGGCTCTTCAAGTTGCTTAACGTTCTCACTTTACTAGGGACGCGAGCCATACTAAGGTAATATTTATCCCTTCAAGGCTTAAAGTGCATGTCTTTGTAGTACTCATATCTGGCTGCACTATTTTAAAGTGTACCATCTGGGTGACTCACAAGGAGATCTATTAGCACATTTGCAGTATCCTTCGGAAATGTCAACTGACGCAATCAATTCATCCATCATATCTTCTTATACTACTTTTTTTAACCCCAATAGGGCATATCTGGAAGGGGTACGACCAATTGTATATACCTCTGTTACTATTGAATATAACTCAAAAAGCTCATGTTCCTCTGCCTTAATTAAAACAATGTTAACCTTCATTAACTGGGTACCTCGTACCCTTTTCACCTTGCTCCTTTTACTTGTTGAAACTTGTACTTATCTTCTTAATCTCTCATTGTCCTTTACCATAAAGATGGATATGCATTCTTGCCTTAAGGCTTCTTATCAGGAAGCTTACACCTTTCAGTACACCCATGATCTTCTAAAAACCTCACATTTACTCATCGTAGGCATCATACAAAAATTCAATTCCTCTGACTCAGCTTTTCTCAACTATCTCTCTTTCCAACCTTCTTTCCGGATATAGCTATCATCTTATTACGAATAGAATAGAATTTCGAAATTTGAATTCTTATAAGTGAGCTCTACCACGCGATCTAGAGTAAGAAGAAAGAGTGACAATCCTAAATACCCTAGAACCTCCTGCTTATAAGTGTGGTGCACGACACACCCATAAACAAGACTCTACTAGGCACGGCTTGTAGACTCCCTAGGACGAAACTACTCTGATACCACTTTTGTCATGACCCAAACCGATGGGCCGTGACAGGTACCCGGTACCTTACTCGACCGAGTACCAACGTAATGTATCATTCTTATTACATCATCATATACACGTGACATACGGGCCTAATAGACCAACATAATCATTTATAAACTCAAAATATAGGGCGACAAGGTCGTACAATCTTCCACGTATACGACATATGTCTACAATCCTCTAAGAGTACATAAATGGCATAAAGGTCAGGATAGAGTCCCGCCATACCAAACAATACCCGTCTAAATCATACTAACCAAACAAGCAACTCTGAAGCAAATGGAGCGCACCAACATCTCCCCCTGAGCTGATTGCCTACTTGGAGGGCTCTCGACCTGTCTATCAGGACCTGCGGGCATGAAACGCAGCGTCCCCAGGCAAAAGGGACATCAGTACAAATAATGTACCGAGTATGTAAGGCACATAAATAAGTACATAAGAGACATGGAAGAAATATAGAGCACATGACTCAACCTGCAAGCCTGAACAGCTTTGTAAATCATAAATTACTTTTAGCGCCATGCATATGCATATGAATGTCATGTCGTGCATAGGTACATGTTTCATAACATCATCAGCCTCTGAGGGCATCCCATCATATCATATCGGCCACTGTGGATAAAATCATCATCGTATACCAGCTGATCAGGTGGTGGTGCGTATACAACGCCATAACCTTTCCCATATCCCATATACATACATATATACGTGTATATTACGCCGTTTGAATATACATACATATATACGCGTATATAACGCCGTTTGAACCATATTTCAGCCAATGTGGGCAACATCATCATCATATACCAGCTGATCAGGTAGTGGTGCGTATATAACGTCGTAACCTCTTCCCATATCCCGTATACATATATTTACATATATACGCGTATATAACGCCATCTGGTCATGGGTCAATGCACATGTATGAAATGCATGAAAAGTACGTAATAATCTCAATATTTCTTTCGGATAAACTTTTCCGACTGCGTATTATTCTGAGACCCATGAATAGAAAATAATAAAAATTCTCATGGGGAATCAAGAATATAGACACCCATACTATTTCTATGAATAGAGTAATTTATAGAAACTGCGTATTTGCTCGTTTCTTCAGTATAATTTGGACCATGCCAAAAGAAAGAAGGGATAGCCTTAACATACCTGTTCCTTGAATTATTTGATCGAAGTGAGGCTTCTACTTCCGGGAAATACGTTGGAACGAGAGGATGAAGCTTCAGCTCTGAATTTGATCGAAATCTTGCTATGGATCGAATATTTGGACGAAATGATTCTGTTTTCTAACGTTCTTGGTTCTCAATTCACTTACTTTCTGGATATGCAAGACTTTTGTTGTTAACTTAGTTTTAGAAATTTCAATGTTTAAAATGAATTCCACAACGTCAGATAGTAGATAAGACTAAGAAGTCTTATTTTGATAAGGCTACTTTATTTACTCCTTAGGTGGAGACACCTATGTATAATTTATTATGAGTCATCTTTTAATTTGGGAGAATTGTGCCAGATAGAGAGTGGGAGTGGGTTATTTTTTTAATTTTTTATCCATTTATTAGTTAATCGGGTAATGTTATGTTACCCGGTAATTAATCAATTACCCGGATAACTTAAAAATTACTACAAATTACTTAAAATTATACTTATTTTCAAAATACTTTATATATACTTTATGTATTACACTACCGTGGTCATATGGTACCTTGCATGGTACTAGTTTATAATTATCGGATTTTACCGCTCGACCCGTATTTTATTCCAAAATGCCAAAATTTGATAAAATTTATTTTCTTCGATTTTTCTTACCCCCTTACCTTCCCAAATTTACTCATCACTTATGATCCTTATATTCCCCAAATAATCTTTTCCTTGGACCGATGTCAATTACCTTACGACAAATTCAATGTACAATACTGCAGGGTAGAACACTGTCGTAATATAATACTACGGGACGTAATATTGCGGGGTATAACAAAAAACCTCTTACGTGTTGGAAGACAAAATTCGTAGACTAGTTTACATAGAAATTTTAAAAGAAACTTTAGAATTAATTGAACAACCACTCTTTGTTTGAAGATTACATTAAGAATCACCAAGTTTGCACACATTTGGACACTCTAACACACACCTACTCCTTGTGAGAAACCTTTGTTGGGTTTATTATTGGCTAACGACCATATTACTTTCATATAGAGAGTAGGATTGGACGTCACCACAGACACTAGCCAACATAAAAACAAAGCGCTGGAAACAGGTGAAGAAAGAAGCAATGGCAGCCATATTTGGAGCTATGTTCTACCATATTTAGAAGGCAGGAAACTTGAAGGTATTCAAAGGGATACAAGTATATATTAACGAGGTTGTGGATCAGATAAAGAAGGAGGTTACAGAAAGATTGAGTTCAATTAAAATGTCAAAAATGATGCATAGCAGTAGGGAGTTCTTTAGGAGGATTACAAGTGTATAGAATTTGTTTAGAGGCTTAACATTCATAATACCCTCCTTTGAAGGGGTTATGAACTTAAGTGCTAGTGTAATCATTTGGTTATTAAATGGTAATATTCACTGTGTTACAAAAAAAAGTAAAAAATAAAAAGAGAGAGGGAGGAGGAAAATGAAGAACATAACAAAGGATATGTTGTTTGAAGGTCCTCGCTTCATATATACGGTTGAAATCGGGGCCACTAGATTTTACTATTGATCAAGATCAAAATGTTGCATCGAAGATCAACTTCGACAAAATCACGAAGTTGAGGCATCGAGTTCGAGATCGAGGTTGGTAACAATTGAAGCAAAGAGAGACAGATACCGAGTGATATTGGAGATGGCATAATAACGGAAGAGCGAGATATCCATGATTGGTCGAGGATAACGGTGTAAATCTCAAAACGGATCAAATCATAAGCGGTTAATTAGCTAATTAAGTGATTTCCCTCTATAATTAGAATTATACCATAAGTAGAATTCCTCTACTATATAAAGGGGGATTCTAATCATTTGTAGAGCATCATTATTCACAGAAATTACAACAGTACAATCATCTCTTTCTCGCTTACATTATTGTTCATCAGTTTACTCTAGTTTCCACTGTTCTTACCCTTGTCAGTTCGAGAGTACTTCGACTCCAGGGACGAAGTTCGGTCTGAACACTGGTTTGCTTTACTTACAGTTAAATTCTGTCATTTATCTTCTTATTTGGCGCCCACCGTGGGGCTAAGGATAATAGTGATTTCTTAATATCGATTACGATAACACACATTACTTTACGCTTGTTCTAGTAAGTGTTTTTGTTTTCAGGATTAAAACATGTCAAACTCACACACAGTGCCCACACATGGTGACAACGGCCTCGGATTTCACAGGAAAAATGACAATGTAGTTGCCCCAGGGATCGAGGTGCCTCAGGCTGATCTCGAGGGAAAACCAATTGCCAATCCAGTCGACGTCAGTTCGCATATCGCCTTAAATGCAAATTTGGGCGCTGATCCCGAAGGAAACGTACGCAGGAAGCCGATCTGGTAGTCGAGGTACGTAGGGTGATGGTGGAGTCAGCCTCCAGGTGATATTCGAAATACTACAGGCTCAACAAGACGCTATAGCGAAACTACAAAACCAGCATCAAGCGCCTAGTGGGGTCGAACCGGAGGTCGTCCATAGAATCGAGCCAGTGCCAGAAAGATCGAATGCCAATGAATCGGGGACTAACCTTGCCGTAATGAAGATGCTCGAGGAGCTCACTAGAAGAATTGAATCGGGAGAAAAGAAAATCGAAGCAAATGATAAGAAAGTAGAGACATGCAATTCCCGGGTTGATCAAATAACGAGGGAACCACCGATTTTAAAAGGTATGGACTCAAGGAAGTTTGTGCAGAAGCCATTCCCCCCAAGTGCAGCTCTGAAGCCCATTCCAAAGAAATTCCGCATGGTGTAAATGTACAATGGAACCACCGATCCCAATGAACATGTCACCTCTTATACATGCGCCATAAAAGGAAATGATTTGGAAGATGATGAGATCGAATCTATTCTACTAAAGAAATTTGGACGAACTCTATCGAAGGGATCAATGATCTGGTATCGCAATCTACCACCTAATTCCATCGACTCATTCTCCATGCTCGCATACTCTTTCGTAAAGGCACATGACGGGGCAATAAAGGTTGCGACGAGGAAATCAGACATTTTCAAGGTAAAACAAAAGGATAATGAAATGTTGAGGGAGTTCGTATCCCGGTTCCAGATGGAACACATGGAATTACCACCGGTCACAGACGATTGGGTTGCTCAAGCTTTCACTCAGGGTTTGAACAAACGAAGCTCGGTGGCATCACGTCAATTAAAGCAGATCTTAATTGAATATCTGGCGGTAAACAGGGCCGATGTACATAATCAATACCAGTCAAAGATCGGGGTCGAAAATGATCAATTGGGGACCCCCTTCGGTTCCGTCTATTTGAATAGGCCCGTAGGTAGAAATCAGAGGAATATCAACAGAGAGTGTCGGTTGAACAAAGACCGATATCATCCATACAACGCAGATCGCAGAAACGGCAGCCTAGAGCACAATCCCATCCGAAATGATCGAAGGAATGATCAAGGACAGAGCTCTCGAGGACTCATGAGCAAAAGTGGTTTTGATAATCATGTTGATCCCGCAGAGGCACCACGATTATCGGAGTACAATTTCAATATCGACACATCAGGTATTTTGTCGTCCATTGGGAGAATCAAAGATACTAGATGGCCCAGACCCATACAAACCGATCCTTTCTGGAGAAACCCCGATCTAATATGCAAGTATCACGGCACGCATGGCCACAGAACCAAAGACTGCAGACAACTGAGGGAGGAGGTAGCACGTCTATTCAAAAAGGGCCACCTTTGAAAGTTCTGAAGAAATCGAGCCAAAAACCATTTCAGAGAAAGGGACGCCAACAGGAAAAACGAACAAGAAGAGCCATAACATGTGATCCATATGATCGTCGGTGGGGTCGATATTCCACAAGGGCCTGTGTTCAAACGCACTAAAGTATCCATTATAAGGGAAAACAGACCCGAGATTATATGCCAGAAGGCACCATATAATTCAACGATGAAGAAGAAGAAGGGATCTCTCAACCCCACAATGACACTCTAGTAGTCTCTATCCTTATGAATAAAATTCAGGTTAAGCATGTGTTAATTGATCCAGGGAGCTCGGAAAATATAATTTAATCAAGGGTTGTAGAGCAGCTCGGCCTATAAGATCAAATCGTACCTGCAGCTCGGGTCCTGAATGGATTCAACATAGCCAGCAAAATAACTAAAAGTGAAATCATTTTACCGATAAATGTAGATGGGACTATACAAGAAACCAAGTTATACGTAATAGAGAGTGATATGAGGTACAATTCCTTGCTCGGAAGACCCTGGATTCACAATATAAGAGCAGTTCCTTCGACCCTTCATCAAATGCTAAAATTCTCAATACCGAATGGAGTGAAATCAGTATATGGGGAATAATACACTGCGAAAGAAATGTTCGCGATCGACGAGGTAATACTGATATCGACGCTTTCGACAACAAAGGGATCGGAGGTCAAAGGAAATCAGGAGGTTAAATAGAAACCACAGCCACCAGCCTTGACTCAGTCAGAAAAATAGGGAACGGAAGAAGAGGGCGACGACTACTGGATCCCTCGATCCTTCCTTATCCCCGAAGATTCTGTCGTCACCAAATCGACAGTCGAAGAGCTAGAACAGGTTATATTGGTCGAGTACCTACACGAACGAAAGGTATACCTGGGTACTGGGTTGACCCCCGAACTCATGAAAAAACTCATTAAATTTCTTATTGACAATATGGATTGTTTTTCTTGGTCCCACTTAGATATGACAGGAATCCCACCAAAATAACAATACATCAATTGAGTCTGGACCCGAAGTTCAGACCAGTAAAACAAAAGAGAAGGCCCCAGCCTGAGGTAAAACATGCATTCATCAAGGACGAGGTGACCAAACTTCTCAAAATAGGATCCATTCAGGAAGTAAAATATCCCGAATGGTTAGCAAACGTAGTTGTAGTCCCTAAAAAGAGGAACAAACTTAGGATGTGCGTAGATTATAAAGATTTAAACAAAGCATGTCCCAAAGACTCTTTTCCTCTGTCGAATATCGATCGCATGATCGATGCCATGGCCGACCATGAAATCATTAGTTTTCTTGACGCCTACTCCTGGTACAATCAAATTCAAATGAACCCGGAGGATCAGGAAAAGACTTCATTCATCACTAAATATGGCACATATTATTCTAATGTAATGCCATTTGGACTAAACAATTCTGGTGCTACTAACCAACGCCTAGTGAACAAAATTTTCGATGAACAAATAGGTAAATCAATGTAGGTATATATTGACGATGTGCTAGTTAAATCCCTTCGCGCAGAGGAACATTTAACACATTTGCAGGAAACCTTCAACATATTGAGAAAATACAACATGAAACTCAATCCCGAGATATGTGCTTTCGGGGTCGGTTCGGGAAAGTTCTTCGGCTTTATGGTGTCGAATCGGGGAATCAAAATCAACCCCGATAAAATCATGGCAATCGAAGACATCACAGTCGTGGACAGTGTTAAGGTCGTGCAAAGATTAACAGGGCGGATAGCTTCCTTGGGCCGGTTTATCTCGAGGTCTTCAGATCGAAGTCATAGGTTCTTCTCACTGCTCAAAAAGAAGAACAATTTCACTTGGACCCTGGAATGCCAACAGGCGTTGGAAGAGTTAAAATGTTATCTCTCGAGCCACCAATACTTCATACCCCGAAAGCGGACGAGCAACTCTACTGATATCTGGCAGTCTCGGAAGTCGCGGTAAGTGGGGTCTTAGTTCGGAAAGAGCAAGGTATGCAATTTCCAGTTTACTATGTTAGTCAAATTTTAGGTGAAGCCGAGACCTGGTACCCACACTTAGAAAAATTAGCACTTGCTTTAATAAGCGCCTCTAGGAAATTAAAACCATATTTCCAATGTCACCCAATTTGTGTGGTGACCATTTCTCCTCTTCATAATGTTTTACACAAACTCGAAATCTCGGGCCGATTGGCCAAGTGGCCGTCGAAATTAGTTGGTATGATATCGAGTATCAACCCTGAACGGCCATCAAGTCTCAAATCTTAGCAGACTTCGTGGCCGGCTTCACGCCAGCCCTCGTACCCGAGGTCGAAAAGGAACTTCTGTTAAAATCGGGTACATCTTCGGGGGTGTGGACCCTTTTCACAGATAGCACTTCGAATGTGAAGGGGTCGAGGCTAGGCATCATTTTGAAGCCACCCACAGGCAATACAATTACACAATCTATCAAAACATCTAAGTTGACTAACAATGAGGCCGAGTATGACGCCATGATTGCAGGTCTCGAACTGGCTAAAAGCTTGGGAGCAGGTCATCGAGGGCAAATGTGACTCCCTACTGGTGGTAAACCAAGTCAATAGAACCTTTGAGGTTCGAGAGAATTCAATGTAGAGGTACTTGGATAAATTGCAGGTAACATTATATCGGTTTTGAAGAGTGGACCCTACAGCATGTATTTCGAGAAAAAAACAGTGAGGCCGATGCCCTTGCAAATTTGGTGTCTACGGTCGAAGACGACAAAATCAGCTCGGGGACTGTCGTACAACTTTCGAAGTTAGTGATCGAAGAAGGCCATGATGAAATAAACTCCACAAGACTAACCTGGCTTGGAGGAATAAATACATCAATTATTTGAAAAGCAGGAAACTCTTATCGAACCCTAAGGAATCGAGGACTCTACGAACTAAGGCTGCACAACTCACTCTGGCCGAAGATGGAACTTTATACAGAAGGATGTTCGATGGACCGTTGGCAGTATGTTTGGGTCCGGGAGACACTGACTATGTCCTAATAGAAATACACGAGGGTACTTGTGGAAACCATTCCGGTGTCGAATCACTGGTTCTTAAAGTCATCAGAGCGGGATATTATTGGGCCAATATGGAAAAATATACTAAGGAATTCGTTCGAAAATGCGACAAGTGCCAAAGGCATGCGCCGATGATCCACCAGCCCGGGGAGCAACTTCATTCAGTCCTATCCCCATGATCGTTCATGAAATGGGGAAGAACATCGTTGGCCCTCTTCCATCGGCCCCAGGTAAAGCTAAATTAATTCTATTTATGACTGGCTATTTCTCTAAGTGGGTTGAAGCATATGCTTTCGAGAAATTCAGGGAAAAAGAAGTTATATAATTCACCTGGGATCACATCATATACCGATTCAGGATAGCTGTCAAAATCGTATGCGACAATGCAAAACAATTCATCGGCAGCAAAATAACAAAGTTTCTTGAAGATCACAAAATAAAAAGGATCTTGTCGACGTTGTATCATCCTGGCGGGAACGAACAAGCCGAATCAACAAATAAGACCATCATTCAGAATCTAAATAAAAGATTGAACGACGCTAAGGGAAAATGGAGAGAAATTTTTTCCGAAGTCCTTTGGGCGTATCGAACAACGTCGAAATCCAGTACGGGGGCAACACCGTTATCTTTAGTATATGGCGTCGAAGCTCTGATCTAGACCGAGGTCGGGGAACCTAGTTCTAGGTTTCAATACACAATGGAAGAATCGAATCATGAGGCTATAAATACAAGCCTCGAATTACTAGATGAAAAACGGGAAGCCGCCCTCGTCCGAATGGCCGCACAAAAGCAGCGTATCGAAAGGTACTACAATCGAAGGGCCAATCTTCGCCAATTTAGAATCGGGGACTTAGCTCTGACAAAAGTCACCCTCAATACTTGAGACCCAAATGAAGGAAAACTCGGCCCAAATTTGGAAGTACCGTATCAGTTCCTCGACATAATTGGAAAGGGATCCTACAAGCTTGGCACGATGAACGGTGAACAACTGCCAAATAATTGGAATATATCACTCCTCAAATGATATTATTGTTAAGGTATGACTTTCTCCTTTTTCATTTATGTTTTATACTAACTTATTGCAGGTGTTCAGCCGAAGGCATCGAAGCTTTATCCAATCATGAAGTCCTTAGGTCTGAAAGCACGTATTGCACTCTTTTTTTCTTCGATCTACTTTTGTCCCAAATTGGTTTTCCGGCAAGGCTTTTAACGAGGCAACCATTGTTCGTGCTAACTTAGAGTATCTGAGGCTTCTTTATAATAAACCTCGAATACTGGGGGGCAGCACACTCGGATATTATATTTTCAAGGAAAATACTTCATGTTAACATGGTCTCGATAGGTAAATTTTGTAAAGGGCCAAATGGTCGAGTGAACCGTGTCCATATAGATTACTCGATCCCTAGTGGAAAAACATGTATGCATGTATGATCTATTGAAAGAATTTTTTTTTTACTTACCAGAAATTCCATGTCTTAGTGAAATTTCTGCCTTACAAATTCATACTTATGATCTATTGCGAAAACTAGCTCAAGGGACGATCACAGCTAAAGCTCGAACAATTAACCCCGTACTCGGGGAATGCCCTCCGAATATCGATATGTTCGAATTACTAAACTTCGAGACCGTAAGACCTTGAAAAGTCAATCCTCGATTTTATAGGCCAAGGCCACCCCACTCGGGGACTGATGTTTAGAACATGTTCGAAGTATAATTGGGAAAATAATCCCAAGAGGCAGATCCCAAGGTTACAGCCAGACTAGCACAGTTCGGAGACGTCTAAATTCTGCAATAAAAACAGGCCTTTGAATTCTTTTATACACAGGTTAAAAAGGCTATCCTCGGCAAAATAACTGAAGGGCTTCGATAAGCGTCAACCCTCGAAAAACCTTAAGGGGTATTGAACTGTTCGAACCTTCGAACAATTTAGTACTAAAAAAATTTGTGTTAAGGCACAAAAAAAAGGCAAAGTACTTCGATAACATCAAACCCTGAAAAAAAACCCAAAGAGTACAGACTTACTTCGTGCTAAGGCATAACAAATTCTTATATGATTAAACTTTTTAAGCCGAAAACGGAAAAGCCACTCTTCTGAGGCCATATCGGCCCGATTGAAGATCCTAACGGCCATATTTTTATTTTTTTGAGTTCGAGAGTTCATCCTCACTCAACTAAAACCTAAGGGTTTTACTACTTCGAGTTCGAGCAAGTGCTCACTCGACTACAAAGACTATATTAGTCTGACTTCGGCCAACTTGCCTAAGTTTCACAAACAAATTTTAACAAGGCATAAAATGAATCAGAATTTTCACAAGTCAAAAAATTGAGACAAAGTTCAAAAAGGAAATATTCTATATATACAAAGATATTTACAAAGGACCAACTAGTGTCATACAAAAAAGGAAAGAAAAAATACAAAATCCCCTAGCTATTCTCGGGGGCAGTTCCTTCCTCGAGGGTAGTTTCTTCCTGGGGCTCCTCATCATTCTCGGACCCACTCTTGCTGTCGTCATCACCATCGCCGTCGTCATCAGAAGAGGTCAATAATCTAGCATCAGCTTTATGCTCTTTTGCCTTCATTATCTCCTCGGAAAGATCGAAACCTCAAGCATGGATCTCCTCGAGGGTCTCTCTCCGAGATTGGCATTTAGCAAGTTCAGCAATCCAATGTGCTCGAGTTTGAGCAGTATCGGTAGCCTCCATCACTTGGACTTGAGCGGCCTCAGCACTGGCCAACATCTTATCAGCCTCGGCTTTTGCTTTTTCAGCCTCAGCTTGGGCCTTTGAAAGTTCAGAAGCCAACTGAGCCTCGAGCTCCTCTATCTTCTTCGCCTAAGCCGAGATCTTTCCCTTCATACCTCGAAGCTGGGCTTCGATCGATGAAAACCGGGCTAAAGAAGTCTTTTTCTCTGCAGCAAGGCAGTTCATGCCTTCTTTCCACATGTAGGACTCTGCCCTCACCTTATTTACCTCCTCTAGGAACAGATCGATCCTCTCGATCTTTTGCTACATCTGCAATATTGAAATGTTAGCCTCCGTTCCCGAATCAAGCCTATGAGCTTTTAAGAGTATCATTACCTGCTCGATCAAGTTTGTCTGCTCCTTGTGAGCCTTAGCCAGTTCGGCCTGGAGGTCTTTAATCTCTTCATCCTTTGACACGCAGTGGAGTTTAAGGGCATTCCTATCCTCCGAAAGCCTTTGGTGATCGGCCTCATACTGGCCTCATGCCGGCATCCTTGCTCAGGCCTGCACACGAGGTAATTGAATAAGTATAAAAAGATATTATCAAATAATCAGATATGTAAAAAAGGAAGCTTACCATGGTTCTTTGCCTCCCACCGGCCTTTTTCCAAATCACGCCAACAACGCTCAGTGTAGGTGGAGATCGAGGCCAGCTTTTGGACCCATCTCTCGAGGTCGAGGATCGCACGAGGCATCTAAGAAAACGCAGCATGATGAAAGAAGGTGCTAGTAAAGCAGAGGAACAAAATAATGCATGGAAATTAACAGTGAAATAATACTTACGCTTCGTGTCCATTTCTCAGGAAGTAGCATCTTCTCTACCGGGTGAGGTCGGAGGTCTTCACTCGAATGAATCTACTCATCCAGCCTCGATCTTTGTCCTCTTCAGTGCTCGAGAACAACACCTTGGTTGCCCGACGTTCAAGTTTGATCAACCCTCAAAAAATATGAGGGATGTACAACCTGATGAGGTGGTCGAGGGTGAATGGAATCCCATCGGCTTTGCTCGTAAAGAATCGGATCATGATGACTATTCGCCAAAAGTAAGGATGGATTTGGTCTAAGGTCACCTGGTATTAGCGGCAGAAGTCGATGATAACAGGGTCAAGAGGGCCCAAGAGTAAGTGTAAACACTCAGATACACTTCCACATGGGTAGTAATACTTTCTTCAAACACTACCACTTTGTCCCCCCCAGTTGCAATCTCTCTTAATCTGTTCGAGGTACCCCACAGTTATCGAGCAAATGTACCTTGATACATGCTCGCACCGACCAGGGACCGAGGGAGGTTTCTCGATCTTAAAATTTGATTTAAGGATACACGTTCCAGGGACACACTCCTCAGGGAGCTGATCCGCCGGCGTTTTGTCGTCGACCGACCGTGAAGAAGAAGAAGAAGAAGAAGAAGAAGAAGAAGAAGAAGAAGAAGAAGAAGAAGAAGAAGAAGAAGAAGAAGAAGAAGAAGAAGAAGAAGAAGAAGAAGAAGAAGAAGCTTTCTCTTTTTGGGGAACTGTTTTAGATATTTTCGCCATTTTCGTGAGTTTAAAGAAGGAAGAAGATGGTAAGACATGGTATTTGAAGATTGACGGTGGATCCTGAAGATTAGTGTAAGGGAAGAACTTGGGAGAGGTAAAAACTTAGAGGATTAGAAGAAAGTGAAAGTAAGGTTTTATTCAAAGAGGAGAAGGCCTATTTATGGATTTACGCCGACAGTTCAACAACACTAGTAGCTAACCGCCAACTGATGCTCATCAATGATTTTGGGAACTGTACCGACGGGACGTTTCGGTCACGTCCATCGCTTCAGGGGCGGACGCACGTGGTGGCAAGCGGGTTCAACCGAACCCGCTTCACCAAAAAATAATACTATGTATATGTATAAATTACGATTAAAGCAGCGTAAATTTTGTATAAATATTTTATTTGAACCCACTTGACAACTACTATTTTACAACTAAAGTTATGTACTTCTAAAATTGAACCCGCTTGCACAAAATCTTGGGTCCGCCACTGCATCGCTTACGTCATGAGGATGATGTCATAATTTGTCGAGGCCTAAAAAATCAAATGCTCAATTCGTTTCTTGCCATTACCCTCCAAAAAATGAGGGGACTATCTGTATACGGTTGAAATCAGGGCCACCCAATTTTACTATTTGATCGAGATCAGAATGCTGCATCGAAGGTCAACTTCGACTAAATCACGAAGCTGAGGCATCGAGTTCGAGATTGAGGTTGGTAACAATTGAAGCCGAGAGAGACAGATACTAAGTGATATCGGAGATGGCATAATAATGGAAGAGCGAGATATTTGTGACTGGTCGAGGATCACGGCGTAAATCTCGAAACAGATCAAAGCAGAAGCGGTTAATTAGCTAATTAAGTGATTTCCTTCTGTAATTAGAATTATACTATAAATAGAATTTCTCTACTATATAAAGGGAGATTCTAATCATTTGTAAGGCATTATTATTCACAGAAATTACAACAATACAATCATCTCTTTCTCGCTTACATTATTGTTCATCAGTTTACTCTATTTTCCATTGTTCTTACATTATGAGTTCGAGAGTACTTCGATTCAAGGGCCGAAGTTCGTCTGAACACTGATTTGCTTTACCTACAGTTAAATTCTATCATTTATCTTCATATTTATCAACACCTGAAATCACATATCCTTAAAACCACAATATAAGTTTAATTGTTATCCAAATTTTAGGGTAAACACTTCATTAGCTTAACTCCCAAGAGTGAAGTAACACACTTCATAGGCATAAAATCATGCAGCATCTTACCAGCAAAATCATGGATAAAGGCAATATATAGGGGAATCTGATGTAAATATTTTTTGAATATGGAATTGTAAAGGGATAAGAAAGTTGTTACCCCATTTTCTGACCCTAGAAAAAGTGAACCCTCTAATGCAAGAAGATATCTATAGGCCACAGCACAAAAATCACAGGATATGCTGATTCTCCAGTGGTTTATTCGAAGAAGGCGTGCTCTATAAAGAGTGGAAGTAATCTGTTGTGATGAAGTAGAAGCACAAAAATGAGAAAGAAGAGTTTGTGATTAACGATAATAAGGGAAATAGTGATAGGGCTACTCTCTATTGGCATGCAGTAAATTATGTATAGTGACTCCATCACATATATATTTCATCTGACACGCCAAAGGAGAGCTGCCCTGTTACTGTCTCTACTTAATCCTACACACAATTCGGCTCCTACTACGTACTGCGTGGTGCAGAAGGTATTTTTCTATTTGATCTACTGTAACTGGTTTCTTCTTTCTCTAATTTGCGGCAAGAATTGATCTAGAAACCAGTTAATAACCACATCAGCTCAGTTTAAATTCTTCTACTTTGAATTGTCAGTAATTTTCTTTATCTTTGTTCCCACAAATCGTTCATATAACGTTAACAGGACTCCATGTTCAGGTGCAATTGTCAAGGTCAACAATCGTCCAATCCTCCAAGTTGAAAAGACCAGTCATTTGGTGCAAAAATAAGGAGGAGGAACTAGTCGTCAATTTGAACAAAATCATGAATAAGGACTCTGCTCTGACTATAGATATTAATATGTTATTAGCATCACCGATAGTTATCTAGATATTCTAGCTCCTTCAGGAATTTAACTGTTATCATATGCAAACCCTGTCTAAACTACTTACACACTTTCGGCAAACTCGGTATTTGTTTGATAAAATTTTTTAAACATGTACAAATTATTAATTTAGAACCCAGTAAATTAAAAATAATTAAAATCTCAAACTCATAAGCTTTAAATTCTGGCTTCGCCTCCGCTTAGTGGCCAGACAGACTTAGGACAAAGATATATCACTCCTAAAGATGAAGTTCGAGGCCACGGAGAGCTAATGGCTAGGCTTATTATATCAAGGACAAAGATCATGCATGACTACGTGAAGAGGATCTTGTTGTATGATTTGACAACCATTTGTGATTTGTTCATGGAGCTGCCCCGGCCCATCAGAGACAGACAGGGGAGGTCCTATGCATTAGAAAAAAGGGTCACCTGCACCCATAAAGTTCGATAAATTTTTTATTTATACATGTATATGTCTGTAAGAAATAATGATAATTTACTTATGGCACCCTATATATACAAAGCAGATTTTCATTGAATTTCAAACTGCACCCATGACCTTTAAATCATAGGTCCGTCTTTGAAGGCAGATCCAGGATTTCTTTATTTGTGTGGTTTTTGTGGCGATAATAATACCTTGGGTTTGATGAATCAACTTTGTTTTTCTATTTAACCTTTGCATTTAAATGGGACCATACTTGCTTAGATAATAAAAGCTCAAAATAACTTAAATTAGAGTGAATGAGAAATAGAGGGAAAAAATAAAAATTTGAATTTTTCTATTTTACAAAGGGACATTATCTCATATTGTACGAGGAAAAGAGTTTTAATAGGTATATATACAATTGCACTTCCTCTAGTCGGACGCGGATGCAATGTATCGACACCGGGGTCAACTGAACCAGTACTTTTGAACAAGGAAAGCCTCTCGCCGTTCTTAAAGAGTTGAGAAGAATGCAAGCCTCGTGTCGTCGTTGTCGCTCAGCTTCGGCTCGAATTTGATCAAATGATTTGAATGATTGATTTTTTGGACCAGATTTATTTGTTAATATTAAGATTAAATTAATAGCTTTCAATCCAAATCAACTTATTTTCCTCCGTTTTAATTTTCCCATTAAAATTTGAAATTGGCCGTTTGTGTAAATAGTTGTTTCATTAAACAGCCACTTCAGGTATTACCCAACCTTTTGGCTACAAATACACGATCTTTTCCTCAAATTTTTCTTACGAAAATTCTAAATTTCCCTTCTTCCTTCTGCATTGTTTTTAACATAAAGAAAATAATGGTGAGTTTGATTTGCTACCATTCTATTTTAGGAGGAAATAATCCTACACCTCAAATACTAGGAGGTGATTAGTAGGCTCGGATTAATTTTATGTTTCTTCTACATTTCTGATTTTAGTTATTTTTATTTTTTAGAAAACATTTCGAATACAGATTACTAACTGGATCTCGGAAAGCTTTGAAATAACGTATAGGAACACAAACATTGAAAACTTAATACACTTATTTCTCCTTCTTATAAATTTGGTCATAACCCTCATTTTCAATATTTTGAAGCTTTTAACACTAGTTATTATACTAGCTATCAGTGCAGATAATTAAAATAAGACATGATCCATTTTCTTCATCGACCCCTTTATTCTGTTTTCTTCTACAACCCCCACCAGAAGATGGATTTCACTACTTAGTTAATTTTGGAACTTGTTGAAAGCTTTTATATGGCATTCTCTCATATGATTAATTTATAACACTTGAGCCTTATCTTTAATTAGCCTTCTTCTTGCTATGCTCTTACAATAGACTCTTGTGATCCGGTCCTTCCCTGGAATCCGTGCGCATAGCGGGAGCTTAATGCACACGGCTTCTTGCTATGCTCCGTTATAGAAAGAATCCTAAGGTAATTATAAGCAGTGTCTTTCGTTCGTGATAACTAGTGAAAGTTGTAAAACAGGTATATAGCATGCATCTAAATGGAAGAGAAGTTATAAACAATGCGAGTTGTATAGCGTGCACGTATATGAAAAACAAGAATAGTTGAGATATAAGTACTTATTTCTTCTTTCTTTTTTTTGATTTCTCATACGGTATCCATTACCCACGTTGAGGCCCGACTAATCCGGATTCACGCCGGAAAGTCCTACATTGGGAGGTAAAATGCTCCCTAATAAAGGCGACTTCATACCTAGAGGTTCGAACTCGAGACTTTTAGATGAAGGAGTACTTACCACTCCACCACATCCTTATTGGTAAGTACTTATTTCTTTCATGTGTAGCATGCTACTAAAATGAAAAAAAAAAAATAAGACATTTTGGTGAAAGAGAATACAAATACAAATTGAAATTTCAAAACCATATATTTTTCACAAAGGCATGGTTGACATTTACACTTATGGAAAGTCCATAATACCCGCATTCGCTAAAAGGTTTTGGTCAAAAAAATTTATCTTCATGAATTATAAAGCATATTAAAAGTGCAGGTTTCATAAACAATGGGCATTGATGCTATTAGGTACAGTGATCTACTACTTGAATTCGAAATAATTGATGCAGCTTGAACCTACAAATTAAAGATCATCAATTAGATTAAGTCATTTTGATACTATTAATAATTATAGTATTATTTTTATTATATGAGCTATGAACATGTATCTAGTCATAATTCCTCAAATACTCCTTCAAAATAATATTCTTGGTGTATGTTTCCACTGTTCTGTCAGGATCGAAACATACATTTAACTTGATCGCTTATTTCATTTTCTTTTTCTAATTAAGCGACATACTGCGTAATGTATAAAATATAATAACGTAATAAGCTGTGCAATGCTGGCATATTTGGCAGTGAAGAGTTTTGCTCAGAGAGTTGCTGGTGGGGAAGAAATTGGGATGATCAATAATTATTAATTTTGTCCTGAGTTAAAATTTGTCTAATCAATTTTTCTGCATGCTGTCTTATTATACTCACTGGGTGTGTACGTAAAACTTTTATCCAGTGTCAATCTAATATCTGCATATTTTAAAAACACATAGTATTTTTTTTTTAGCTACAGAATTTGTTCGTTGTTGTTCTCTTGTCGTGACTTAAAGAAGAAATTTTGTATTATCATTTTTTCTTATATAAAATCCAGAATTGGAGTATCACGTACGAGTATTGCTGCTGCAATTGTTCGGTTTCATTAAACTTGAACATTTGTGTATGCGGTAAAACTAGGGAAGGCTGATTTTAAGGCGTCTACAGCGTTCCAAGCCTCGACATCGATTGTATCATAGCATGATCCGAAGTTCAACCCCGAGGAGCATTCCTCGAGGAATGTATTCCGAGGGATCGATGTACCTCGAGGCAGAGTAAAGATCGAAAACCATCATGGAAAAGCGAAAGATTCCCAAAAGGCATGTGGTTAAGACTAATCAAGTCTGCAAGAATAGTACAAGCCCATATCGTGACATTAAATAGTTGTACCAGTTGTTTATCTTTTTATAATTACACATGTACTATGTTGGGATTCCCCCTCCTATATAAAGGGGACCCTTGTCATTTTCTAAGACACATGATATTCAATGCAAGAACAAGAATATTCTCTGCTCTCTAACTCAAACATTCTCTACAATTGTTCTATTGATTTATTGTTTTTCATTTATTGTGTTCGTTAATTGTTCTTCATTTATTGCTCATTATTGATCATAAAGAGGCCATCTTCGAGGCCTTCAATATTGTTGTATCCTCATCGACTGCCCTCTGTCAAGCCCTCGATCTCGACCTCGATGCCCTATTTCGACCAAGCTCGAGACCCTGTCTCATGACCGCTCGGTTTGCATAACTCTGTTATCCTTCGCTCTTGTATCATTTTTCTTACCTCTCATTTAGCATCTATTGCATAAACAACTAGTATTAAAATAGATCACATATTTTAGAACCACAAAATCAAATATAATTGTTATTACCATTTTCAAGGTAAACAGTTTGGCGCCCACCGTGGGGCTAAAAATAATAGTGATTGTTTTAGTGCTGGTTTTCTAAAAACACAAGTTATTCTTTACACTTTTTCTTGTCCAAGAATCTTCAATATCAGGTCAGAAAATGTCTAACTCAGTGAATGCACATGAAAACAACGGTCCTGAGGATCAAAGAGAGAACGGCGCAGTTGCTTCAGGTGCCGGAGTACCACCACAAAACCCTGAAGGGGCACCAGTGCAAATCCCCGTTGATGAAGGCTCACGCAACCTCAACATGTCAATATAAGCTCCCATAGAGATGGAAGTGTGTACGGAGAAGACCGACACGAAGCGCGGAGAACTCCCGCTCGAAAAGAAGCGGCCCAATTGATCAACAAAATGCATCTTCGAGAGTTTCTCGACGATCAAGCCAAGAACCACTTCCGAGAAAGGGACTTGAGCAGGAAGAATGGGCCAGAAGGACCACAGTACGCTGTTCATATGATTATTAGAGAAACCGATGTCCCGCGAGGACCCGTGTTCAAACGGGCCAAAATGCCCATCACCACGAAAGAAAGAACTCAAAGTTATATGCTTGAAAGAACTGTTGTGTTTAGAGAAGAAGATATTAAAGCCTTGTCCCAACCACATAATGATGCACTGGTAATTTCTTTTCTCTTAAGTAACATTCAAATTAAATGTGTGCTCGTGGATCCAGGTATCTCGGCCAATATAATCGGATCGGGGGTAGTGGAGCAGCTTGAAGTGCTCGACCAAATCATACCCGGTTCTCAAGCCCTCAATGGGTTTAACATGACGAGCAAAGCGACGAAGGGGGAAATCACCCTCCCAGTCAATGTGTCCAGTACAGTTCGGGATACCAAGTTTCATATCATTGAGGGTAACACGAGATACAATGCCCTGCTTGGAAGGCCATGGATACATAGCATGAGGGCAGTACCATCGACTCTCCATCAGATGTTGAAGTTCCCAACTAAAGATGGCATAAAAACAGTGTACGGAGAGCAACACATGGCAAAGGGGAAATTTTTGCAGTGTACGGCGTGGCATCGGCGCCCATATACTCTACCTCGGAAGGTCAGAAGATAAACAGTCCCCCAAGGATGATGAAGAATACTTCCTCACCCCTCGAACCTTCGTTTCCCCCGAAGAATCGGAACCGACAAAAGCGACGGTCGAAGAAGTGGAGCAAGCTGTTTTGATGGAACATCTTCCAGATCAAAAGGTATACTTGGGAACGGGATTAACCCCCGAACTCAGGAAGAAACTCATTCAATTTCTTATTAACAATATTGATTGCTTTTCTTGGTCCCACTTAGACATGACAGGGATCCTCCCGGGAATAACCACTCATCAGCTAAGCGTCGATCCCAGGTTCAAACCGGTGAAGCAAAAAAAGGAGGCCTCAGTCCGAGGTAAAACATGCGTTCATCAAGGACGAGGTAACGGAACTCCTCAAAATAGGGTCCATCGGGGAAGTAAAATATCCCGAATGGTTGGCCAATGTAGTAGTAGTTCCCAAAAAGGGTAACAAATTAAGGATGTGCGTAGATTATAAAGACTTAAATAATGCATTCCCTAAAGATTCATTCTTGTTGCCCAACATTGATTGGTTGATTGATGCCACGGCTGGCCACGAGATCCTCACCTTTCTCGACGCCTACTCTGGGTACAATCAAATTCAAATGAACCCCGGGGATAGGGGAAAAACTTCGTTCATCACGAAGTATGGAACATATTGCTACAATGTACTGCCCTTCGGGCTAAAAAACGCAGGGCCACGTACAAGCGCTTAGTTAATAAGATGTTCGAATGTCAAATAGGAAAATCCTTGGAAGTTTACATTGATGACATGCTAGTTAAGTCCCTGCACGCAGAGAACCATTTGACTCATTTGCAGGAAACTTTCGACATCCTTAGAAGTTACAACATGAATCTCAACCCCGAGAAATGCGCCTTCGGTGTAGGTTAAGGAAAATTTTAAGGATTCATCGTATCCAACAGGGGGATTGAAATCAACCCCGACAAGATCAAGGCCATCAAAGAAATCACAGTGGTAAACAATGTGAAGGTCGTGCAGCGGCTGACCGGGCGAATAGCGGCGTTAGGCCGATTTATCTCGAGATCATCAGATCGGAGCCATCATTTTTTTCTCCCTACTCAAGAAGAAAAACAACTTTGAGTGGACTCCGGAGTGCGAACACGCCTTGGAGGAGTTAAAGTGGTATCTCTCAAGCCCGTCTTTGCTCCACACCCCAAAGTAAGACGAAACGCTATATTTGTACTTAGCAGTGTCTGAGGTAGCGGTAAGTGGTGTGTTGGTTCAAAATGAGCAAGGTACGCAATTCCCTGTCTACTATGTGAGTCGAACCCTGGGAGATGCTGACACCAGGTATCCACACTTAGAAAAATTAGCTCCTGCATTAATAAGTGCATCTCAAAAATTGAAGCCTTATTTTCAATGTCACTGTATATGTGTTTTAACAATGTATCCTCTTCGAAATATATTGCATAAACCCGAATTATCGGGCCGACTAGCCAAATGAGCCATCGAACTCGGGGGATATGATGTCGAATACCAGCCCCGAACGGCTATCGAGTCCCAAATTTTGGCGGACTTCGTGGCCGACTTTACACTCGCCCTTATGCCCGAGGTAGAAAAATAACTTCTACTAAAAACGGGCACAGCATCGGGGGTATGGACCCTATTCACCGAGGGTGCCTCGAACGTGAAAGGATCTGTGCTCGGCATAGTTCTGAAGCCACCTACGGGTAGCTTGATTAGACAATCCATAAAAACTACCAAGTTGACTAACAATGAAGCAGAGTATAAGGCTATGATTGCAGATCTCGAATTGGCCAAAGGCCTAGAAGCGAAAGTCATCGAAGCAAAATATGATTCCCTTCTGGTAGTAAATCAGGCAAATGGGAGCTTCGAGGTTCGAGAGGACATGATGCAAAGATACCTAGATAAACTTCAGGTCACTTTGCGTCACTTCAAAGAATGGACTTTGGTCCACATACCTCGAGAGCAACACAGCGAGGCTGACGCACTCGCAAACCTGGGATCATCCGTCGAGAAAGATGACATACTCCCCGGGGTTGTTGTTCAGCTATCCAAATCGGTGATTAAAGAAGGACATGCCGAAATCAACTCCACCAACCTGACATGGATTGGAGGAATAAGTACATCGATTATTTGGGAAGTGGGAAGCTACCCACAGACCCAAAAGAATCAAGGGACCTTCGGACCAAAGCAGCTCGATTTTCACTCAACGAGAATGGAACTCTGTATAGAAGAACCTTTGATGGGCCCCTAGCAGTATGCTTGGGGCCGGGAGACACCGATTATGTGCTCCGAGAAATCCACGAGGGCACTTGTTGAAATCACTCCGGTGCTGATTCCTTACTTCGAAAGGTGATCAGAGCAGGTTATTATTGGGACAGCATGGAAAGGGACACCAAATAATTCTTCCGAAAATGCGACAAAGGTCAAAGATTTGCACCAATGATCCACCAACCTAATGAACAACTACATTCAGTCTTATCCCCGTAGCCGTTCATGAAATAGGGAATGGACATCGTCGGTCCCCTACCAACGGCGCCAGGCAAAGCTAGATTTATTCTATTTATGACTGACTATTCTCAAAATGGGTGGAAGCACAGGCCTACGAGAATATAAGAGAAAAATAAGTCGTCGACTTCATCTGGGATCACATCATGTGCCGATTCAGGATCCCCTCTGAGATAACATGTGATAACGGGAAGAAGTTCATCGGAGGCAAAGTAACAAATTTTTTCGAAGATCACAAAATCAAAAGGATCCTATGAACGCCCTACCACCCATGTGCAAATGGTCAGGTCGAGTCCACAAACAAGACCATCATTCAAAACTTGAAAAAGAAGTTAGAAAATGCGAAAGATAAATGGAGAGAAATGTTGCCCGAGGTGCTATGGGCATATTGGACAACCTTTAAATCGAGCATAGGAGAGACACCATTCTTTTTGGTATATGGGTCCGAGGCTTTGATATCAGTCGAGGTCGGAGAGCCAAGTGCCAGATTCCAACATGCCACTGAGGACTCAAACAATGAGGCCATGACTGCCGCCCTCGAACTATTAATTAAAAGCGAGAAGCTTCACTGGTCCGGATGGCCGCCCAAAAACAAAGGATCGAAAGATACTATAACAGGAGAACAAACCTCCGACATTTGGGAGTCGGGGACTTATTCCTAAGAAAATTCACCCTAAACACTCGAAACCCTAACGAAGGAAAGTTGTGCCAAAGCTGGGAAGGACCGTACCGCGTCCTCAGAGTAATCGGCAAAGGGTCCTACAAACTCGGGACTATGGAAGGTGAGAAACTTCCAAACAATTGGAACATATCAATGCTCAAGCGCTATTATTGCTAAGGTATAACTTTCTCCCTTTTCATTTTGTGCTTCATAATAATTTTTTACAGGTGTCCGATGGAAGACACTGCAACCCCCCTCAACTCGAAGACCTTAGGTTTTAAAATCATTCGTTGCGCTCTTTTTCCCTCGTATCGGATTTTATCCCAAATAGGTTTTACCGACGAGGTTTTTAACGAGGAAACATCTATATGCTACCTAAGGAGAACTCAACAAGTATTCAAGGCTCCTCTTCATTCGACCTCAAATACTGAGGAGCATCCCCCTGGGAGATCACCTCCTCGAATAAACTAAAAAATGCCAAAGAGGGTCTTGACTGGAGAACGATGTATAGGACCAAACAGACGAATGAAACGTGTCCACATAGAATAATCGAGCCCTTGATGGTGAAAAAATGTATACTTGTACCAAGTAATTGAAGGAGAGTCTTTTATCATCAAAACACTTCGCGCGTCAAAGAAGTTTGCTATTTTCACAAGAAACGGCCCGAGGGCCAGAAATTTCCCGAACACTCGGGGACTGACACCGAAAACTCGAAGCCGTAAGACCTCAAGGCCAGCAACTTCGAGCTCAAAAGCCCTCATGAGGCAATATCAACAGTAGAATCCCTCAATGAGGAAATATCAACAATCTAAGCCCTCCATGAGGCAATATCAACAACATAATCCCTCCATGAAGAAATATCAACAACATAATCCCTCCATGAGGCAATATCAACAACATAAGCCCTCCATGAGGCAATATCAACAACAAAAGCCCTCTATGAGGCAATATCAACAGTATAAGCCCTCCATGAGGCAATATCAACAATCTAAGGCCTCCTGAGGCGACATCAAGTTTATAAGACCTCAATAAGACAACACCAAATAGTTTGCTATTTTCACGAAGAACGGATCCAAAGCCAAAAAATTTCGATGTCTCGGGGACTGTCATCGACAGTCACCCCATCGAGTCATCAAAAAATTGAAGCCATAAGACCTCAGGGCCGGTAACTTCGAGCTTATAAGCCCTCCATGAGGCACCAATGTAAGCCCTCCACGAGGCAACATCAAAACTGTAAGACCTCAAGCAAGGCATGAATCGTAAGACCTCCACGAGGCAATATTAAATCTGCAAGACCTCAAGTGAGGCATGTGCAAATTTGTAAGACCTTAAAAAGGCATAATCCTGATATCAAAGTCAAGGCTATATATTCGAACTTGTAAGACCCCTAAAAGGGCATACCCTCGATATAGACACCGAGGCTATCTCACTCGGGGACTAAAAGGCTACGGCCAAATACAATGACCACCGTCATAAGGCTCCGGCCAAACTAACCCGACTCGAAGATGTCCGACCGTCGCCATAAAATCACAAGCCTCCAATTACTTCGAAAGTACTTCGAAAAGAACCGGTTAAAGTTTGTACCGACCCAGTGCGTAAGAGCCCAAGTCGCCAGCTACATTAAATGTCATACCGACCCAGTGCATAAAATCCCAAGTCGCCAGCCACATTAAAAGTCGTACCGACTTAGTGCGTAAGAGCCCAAGTCGCCAGCCATATCAAAGGGCGTACCGACCCAATGCGTAAGAGCCTAAGCGCCAGCCTAAAGAGCCAAAGGGCCGATTTAAAAAACCTAAGGGTCGATGAGCTCGACTCGAAACCCGACTCGAAGACTGAGCCCTAAACGGTTAACTAAAGCGCCTAAGAGACAAATGCGTAAGAGCCCACGAGCCAGCCTAAAAAAACCTCAGGGCCAATTTATAACTCCTAGGGGTTTTATTTTGAATTCCAATTCATTGGATTAATCACCAACAAGAATCAAAGTCTATTCCAAGAAACCAGGAATTATGCCTGGGAATAATGAAAAGGCTTTTATATATGATGAAGGTCCACAAAGCATATTTACAAATCTCAAATGTGGATCCCTTGCATAGGGAAAAAGAACAAATGAAAACCTAATCTACCACTGGGGTGTGCCTTCAACAGTGCGCTCGGAGGTTATGTCTTCGGCAGCTTGGCCCTCGGCCCCCAGGTCTTCAACGGCCTCTCCCCCCTCGGGGACTTCACCTTCATCTTCATCATCTTCTAAGCCACTGCTCGAATCATCTTCAGAAGCAAGAAGGGCCGCTGATTCCTCTTCTAGGGTCTTCACCCTCTCGATCTCAGTAGATAAATCAAGGCCCCTGCATACATATCCTCGAGAGCCTACCTCCGAGACATTAATCGGTCATGCTCCAGGGCTCGGGCAAGTTTAAGCTCGACCTCCTCAACTACTTTCCTGGCCTGGGCATTTGCAGCAGCAGCGTCGTCTTTATACGAGGTTATGAGCGCGTCTGCTTCAGCCTTAATTGAAGATAGCATGGTGACCGATTCAGCATAGAGGTCCTTATACTTGCTACTATCCGCCCTTGCATCCCGAAGGCGATACTCAATCAAGGATAACTCCCCTGGGAGGGTGTCTCCCTCAGAGGTTATTTCGTTCACACACCGCTTAAATCCAAGGATATCAGCATCCCTGGCTCTGAATCTTTCCCGCATCAGGGCATCTTTCTCCTTAAGCTACAAAGATCAGCCCGAAAGTGTTAAGTGCTGAAACCGGGCAAGAACAAAAACAAAACACACAAAGACTATGTTACTTGTTCATCAAGGTCACTCTGTTCCTGAGATACCATTTGTAAACGAGCTCGGTGGATAAGCAATTCTTCCTCCCTTTTGGCAAAAAGAGCCCTGAGCTCGTCTGCCTCCGATAAAAACCTCCTACACTCCCCCTCGTAATGGGTCAGCTCAGCCTGAAACTTGGCAGTGGTCCAATTATAAAGCACTTTCGCCTGAAAACATGAAGGAAGAGGGTCAAAGAAATAATGATCAAAGCTCGAAGCAATCGATAAAGAAATTACCTGTCCGCAGAGCCTTTCAGCCTCCTCAAAAATGAGTGAGGCGTTAAGTCCGGGATTCTTCTCGGCCATCATAAAGATCCCTTCAATTACGTCCTTCCCTCCGAGAGGCGCCCCCGTTTCAGAAGATTCTATATTATGGGCATCCTGTGTCTCCCTCGGGGAAAATGATGGAACCGGTGGAGAATCACCCACATCAATAACCCCGGATAGATCGATCGGGGCCTTCGGCTCACAACTAGGCTCCCGTAACTCATCTAGAGAGTGCTCTTCGGCCCGGGGAATATTTTGGCTGTCAACCGGCTCAGGGACATCATCCGACCTACCCTCAAAAACCTCTTCAATCCGAGGCAGGATGGCATCATCGACTTCTAATTAAGAAGCCCTCGAATCAACGGTCATCGGCTCAGCATAAGTCGAAGCAGTTACACTTCCACTTCCCCCGGGCATTATCAGGAAATCGCTTTTCTCATTTAAGACCATGGAATCAGCCTTAGACTTTTGCATTCTAGCCCTATTTGGCTTCTAGGACTCAGCTAGCGATTCCCTCTTTCGCTTCTTCTCCTCATTTGGTTTTGGGATATCTGCTTCCCCAGGCGGTGCTTCTCTCATCAAAGAGGCCTCCTCTAGGCCTGCATAAACACAGAACATAAAAATTTAGAATATATTCAGGGGGTGTCTTTTTTAAAAGAACTCAGGTATTGCAAAAGGAAAGGCCCCACCATGATTTTTAGCTTCCCATCGGCCCCTGGCCAGGTCGCGCCATACGCCCCTGGCGAACCCAGCTTGAGAGATCCTTAACCGCATTGGGATACCACGTGACAGCTGCATCATCAAAGGGAGTTAGTTTTAAGGGAAGTTGGTACGAAGAAAATGAAAAAGGCTCAACTAAGGTATTAACTTACGATTCATATTCCATTCCTCAGGGAATGGAATCCTTTCAAATGGAATCAAATCTGAGGTCCTAACTCTAACAAAGCGGCTCATCCACCCTCTGTCCTTGCCTTCATCGGTACAAGAAAAGAAAACCTTTGTAGCTCAATGTTGAAGCTTAATCAGACCACCCCGATAAAGTCGGGGACTGTACATTCTAATCAGGTAGTCGACGGTAAAAGGCATCCCCTCGACCATGTTTGCAAAATGCCTAATCAGGTAAACAGTACACCAAAACGATGGATGAATCTGGCCGAGAATCACTTGATACCGCTTGCAAAAATCGAGAAACACAGGGTCTATCAACGGTGAGGATGGCTCTACCGGGCCTAGGGTAAATGGATAGGTGTATACACTAAGGAAGCCGGCTTTATGGGTTCTTATGTCCTCCTCACGAGAGGGAATCTCCACTTGCACCGCATCTTCCTAGCGGCAGTTAGCCTTCACCTTCTCGATGTTTGTTATTATGCTAATATACCGGGATACGGGTTCACACCGTCCCTGCTTCGAGGAAGGTTTGACCTTAAAATCATAGGTTGTTTCACAGGGCTCGGGGATGCATTCCTAGATACTTGGGGGTATTGTTGCCTTACCCTTAGAGGAACGTGAAGATAAGGAGGCTTTATCGTCTCGTGGAATAGTTTTGGAGGCCTACGTCATTCCTGCTGAAAGATTTCAAAGGAAACGAGAGAGAGTTGATCAAGAAAGGGATACAAGAAATAAATAATGAGAGCTTCTTTTAAAAGGTTAGAAGGAGTAATGAAAGATGAGGGGCAGGAGAAGGAGTACTTATAGGGGCCAGCCGTGCGCGTCGGGGGAAGCCAAAAGACAACCGACCACCGTAATAAGTTCGAGTCTTTTCAAAAACTGTGCAAATATGGCTTTTTGGGAATCTCTCCTATCACATCAGTCGCTTACATAACATGACTGGTGTGAGCATGTGATTTTTACTCGCCATATCGTCCTATAAAAATCCCAATAAATCGATTGATTTTATAAATATTGACTGACTTTTCTGTAATTAATTGTGAATTATTTGCGTTGCTTGCATACCCATAATTCATCTTTCAAATCATTGAAAGTTCTACATTATGAAGTTATTAGTCACAATTAATTGAATGATGGACAAATAACGAGTATTTAACGTAATGTAGTTTTAATAACTAATTACTATAAAATTTAATCATTTTTTATTCAATAAATCATAGATTTAACTAAGAATATATAATCGATTGTCTTATTCTTAATTAATATGTAAATATATGAAAAATAAGGTTTAGAATTAATTGCTACATTTTTTTTTGGATTAAATTAGAGTTTAATTTAATTAGATTAATTAACTAATTAAGAAAACAAAAGCAAAATCGGACCTGGGCCAAGAAAGACCCAGGCCCAACCCCTATTTTTCTATACACCCATACAAACCAGGCCCAAACCAAATCCCTTACCCGGCCTGCCCTAGCCTGACCAAACGACACCGTTTGGTCTAGTCGATTAAATCCTGGCCATTGATCAAAATGGATCAAACGGCCAGGAACTCCCCCCCCCCTAAACTATATAAATGTCCTAACCTCACCCCATACCCCCCCCCCCATTTCAATCAGAAACCAACCCAACCCAAACCCTAGCCGCTCCCATTTCCTTCATCTCTCTCAAGCTTCAACCTAAAAACGCTAGCCGCCCTGAAACCCCGCCGCCATCCGGCCACTATAACAACTCCGATCAACCCCAAATCTCTACCCTACAACCCCCATCACCTCCTAAACCACCTTCTGTCATTGGTTTAGTCAAAAAACCATCCAAAAAACCCCAATTTCAGATCTGAAATTCCAGAACCCCCAAGTCACCATGCGCGCTGGTTCAAGGGCCTTCAACGGCTCGGACCTGCATGAGTCAGTTGCTCTTGACAAGAGCAATTGATTCATGCGGGTTTGACATGTTTTCAAACCCACCGAAGTCTGGCCAAACTCCAGATCTGACTGGTACCCCACCCCCTTTGTTTCTTTTAAGACAAATCGCCTAGGCTAGTGTTTAATTTCTGCTCCCGATCTATGTTTCCCGTTTGGACTAATTGTTTAGATTTTTTTTTAGCTTTTCTGTTTATTCTCCTAAATCATGTTAATTACAAGACATTTGTAACTGAATTTGGTTTTAGGTTTTTCTTCTTTACTGATCTCCCCTAAATGCTAATGTCCCTTCCCTCTCTAACTGTTTCGGGTTTATCGGCATGAACTTGTCTAGATTTAGTTGGTTTTTGTGAAATATCTGTGTAGATATGTTGCTTTCTCCCCCACCTGTGTACATCTTCTCCTTGTCGTTTCAATTTTAAGCATGTTTCNAAATAAGCATGTTGTAAATCGCGGGTACATTTCATGTGGCGCGGTTTGCAACGTGTCCAAAAATAACAAGTGCGCGTCAATCGTGACTTGTATTAAAATAATTCCATAAATATTAGAAGTGGATAAAAAGTAAGAAAGATAAAAGCACAATAGGTTTAAAACATGTAAATAATTAGATAATTAGGCCAAATATTAACAGTTAAGCGACCGTGCTAAAACCACGGAACTCGGGAATGCCTAACACCTTCACCCAGGTTAACAGAATTCCTTACTCGGAATTCTGGTCGCAGACAAATTAAAACAGAGTCAAATTTCCTCGATTTGGGATTTCAATAAATAAATGGTGTCCCGGAACACCGTAAAAAAAAAAACTGGGTGGCGACTCTGAAAAGTAAAATAAATCCCAAATCTAAATAATGTCACTTTAATTGGAAAAACTCCCTTATTACCCTCTCGGGGGTGGAAAAAGGAGGTGTGACAGCTCTGGCGACTCCGCTGGGGATTGGACCCAGAACCTCTGGTTCACGGTTCAAGAATTCGAGCTTAGAATAGCTGTTACATTTGGCTTTATTATTCTGATTTATATGTTTGAAC